>OMLF01014039.1:7466-17521 GCA_900302615.1 Holocentrus rufus | reverse complement strand
GGGCTGCTGCCGCTGCTGCCGCTACTTCACATCTACCGTCTGATCTGTGGGTGGCAGTGATGACTGATGGAGAACCACTCTAACTGAAGGTCACATCCAAAGCCTTGCCATTTTCGACTGCCACTGTCACAGGGGGAAAGGATAAATAAAGTTCAGATTGTCGTGTTTATTCACTCTGCCTTCTCTGTGAGTTTGTGGATGGGAGGAGGGGAAGACAGACAGACAGACAGACAGACAGACAGACGGAGGCAGATTGAGCAAGAGGGATGATGGGAACGCCATTAGATGATTCAGAGTTGTCTAAGAGGGATTTATCTTATCGTACTTATTTTCACAAAAGAGAGCACATTGACGTTCTCAGATTATTATTCAATTTTAATAACAAAGACTTGATCCCTCTTGCAATTTAGTCTTCCATCTCTTCATACTGGGTAAGTACATTTTGATGTTTTGAATCAAGGCTTTCTAAAGGCGTCCATATTATTTTTCTCGTATAAAGACAATTCCACATTAGGGAAAGTGAGGGATAGGAATGACAGGACAGCATTTATTCAAAACCGGCTAAGCAGGATTTTGGTTATTATTGTGATTGTTAATACAGGAGAATAGACTATTTGTCATCAACTTATATGCAACCCAAATAAGCTGAAACAAAATTCTGGGGCTAAATTAAACTGCAGCAGACACACAGCCTATTTCTGAGTTTGGTTTTCCCAGATTGTTACAAGGCTGAAGCGCAGCAGTCTGTTGCGGCTCCAGTGTTCCTGCAGTTTGGCCAGAAAACAGAGGTATTCATCTGGCGCTGGGACCAGGGCTCGAGCCGGAGGTTCAGACGGGGGGGCGTAGGGAGTGTAACTCCCGCAGGCGTGCAGGGTAGAAATCCCACGGCCAGGCGACCTCACTGCCCAGCCTCTAATATCTGATCAAGGACCATCTGTTGAGGCTGCCAGAGTCCGCACGCTCCCCGTACCCCATCTCACTGCCCGACCTCTCCAAGGAGAGCCCGCTGGGAAATCAGGCTATTAGCAGGCTATTAGAATGATTCTGGTCATCTTTGAAAAAGAAATGCTGCATAACAAAATTAGATTATCATCACAATGATTCCGCGTTTGGTTCTGTGTTCATTTGGGAAGAGGCTATGCAGCCAGTTCTTCTCATCTATTCCTGCTCTCTCCCGCTAGCGCACTGTCACCTTTTCTCATCATCTCAGTCTGGGGTCGCACTGCAAGACGTTTAAAGTCCCAACTGATATTGAAAATGCATTGCATCACGCACATAATGATGGGTTTCACAAATGTTATTCTCAGTCTTAAATATGCCTGAGATTAGCCTGCTGACTCCTGAAATGTCAGAGATGTCAGGGTCTCTAATCTCCTTGGAACTTGGGTGTGAATCAATATGTATGAATATGCACATGAACGCAACAAGCACTAAAAGAACAAGAGGAGAGAGGTAGAGATGTGACTGGAGAGATCCAGTCGGCATGGACTGTGAGCTTCACAGAGAGAGCTGGAGGTGAACAGACTTCATCCAAAAAAAGGTAGTGGTAGCTGTGCTTATATTTAGTTGAGTACACTGCATTTAGTCAGTGTTAAAAATCCTGTTTCTCTTAAAATAAAGTAGAAAAATCTGTCTTTTGGATGGGATGATCCTATTGTTTCAATGTAGTTTTACTTATTTCACGAACTTCTCTGGAAACAAGTACAAATATGTTGAAACCAGGCAGAATAAGGCAGAGCAGCCCACTATTATCAAGACGACGACACTTGATTCAAGAAATTTCTGGAAACAAGTTGACTGGCATTGGATGGAAACAAATGGGTTTCTGTCATCCCACTAGATTTTTTTAAGAAAAACAAGATTTTAAGGCTGAATTTGAGACTAAATAGCTGGAGATTTTTTACAATGTAGCTTGTAATTTATAGTTACCGTAGATCACCACTGGTGCCAACCAATCCTCAGACTGGGAATCCCTCCCTCTGATTGAAGGGGTGTCAAAATATTGTGTGAATCAGCCCTGTTATCCTGTAGTGTGTTCGCTGCCTCAGTCTCCATGGGCAGCATGCAACGTGGTGTTTCCCCAGCTCTAAATCTCCACCTCTTTGAAAAGGAGCAGTTTAATTTTGTTGACGATATTGGATTTCTTTAAATAATTATTAGACGTGTCCGGTGTGCCTTTGTTATTTTTATTACTATTGATTGTGACTGATGACATATTTCTTGTGGTATTGACTGAGAGGGCCGTGGGTGTGAATACAGAGAGAAGCACAGAATCTGGGCGCGACGCAATTAGTTCAGAAACGCTTTTTTAACTGAGCTACATTTTAGGCCTAACACCAGAATTATGGTGTTTATTTTAGGATGACAGGATGATTTTATGTTGGTGGACGCAGATTCACGTGAGAGCGAGCATTGTCTTATTTGTTCTAAGTGCAGTTCACATGGAGTTGGAGCGGACTGTGTGTACAGTTTGCGGTCCGACTGCGTGTCGAGAAGCACCATTTGCCAGGCCTTGATAACAGTTGGTTAATGGGTAATGTGCCACACAAGAGTGATGCTGCACTTTCTGTTTTCATTTTGTTGCTGTAGTGCAGTAATTAATCCAGCTGAACCCTTTGTGCTCACAAAATAAATGCTTTCCATTTTCATTAATAGACAACTCATTAGTACATAATGAGCAAGAAGGCAGCTCTCCCCTCTCTCCCTGTGCAGCACCTAGCAGATGAGCATGCGCGACACTCAGCCTTGTAACTCTTGGCTAATTAAAACCTAGGAATGTATTCTGCCCCTTTTTTTTCTCTTCTCTGAAAAGAGCAGGGGCACATGCTTTTAAAAACATTTGTTTTATGAATAATTAATCATGGTATGCAAGTGTTTTACCAGTGAGAGAGAGAAAAAAGAGCAGTTCAAACAAGACATATGTGTACATATGTGCTCAGTATGTGTCTAAGAATAAACCACCTGTGTAATTCTCACCCTCAGTTATAGGGGCAGCTTTCATCGCTTTCATTTTTTTACCCAAACAAATGGGTTGATGCATGACTGTGTTTGTTAAAAACATCAATTCAGAATTATTTTTAATATATCACTTATGACTACTGCCAATTGATACAGATTCCTATAATATAGCAGGACTTGCTAATTACAAAAACTCCTGTTTGAGCTTTCCAGATGCCAAAGTTTAGGCCCTATTTTCTCCAGTGTTACAAACTTACAGCTTTAAAATACATTTAAAACTTACGATTAGCCATCAAGCGCTGTCAACAAGAAAAATCAAAAGTATTTGGGGAGAGCGGCAACACAGATGGCACCATATGTTGGTATGTCGATTCTGCACTCTGAGTCTTAAAAACAGACGAATACCTCTGATTACTTTGGCTACAGTTTGTCTGCAAATTGCTGCAACAAACTCAAGAAGCAAACCTCGGCAGCCTAACTGTATAAGTGCACACACACACACAAACACACACACAGAGACATACACACGCACACGTAATAGAACAAAAATAATGAATAAAGGCAGTGCCAAGTGTCAGCAATATCTCTGTCAGGGGGATAGTCTCTGGCTGGCAGTGAACTTTCATCAGCACTGTAATTTGGAGCTTCCTGCTAAAGGTGACATCTTCCTGTTTACGCCAATCACCCGCTGTCAGTGGTAGAATAACAGTCATGCTGACCTTTTTTCTCAGGAGATCCAGGAAAAAAAAGTATTCCATCATCGAGGTTCAGGATGCAGGTTCGCCACAGGTTCTTACCTGCCTTAACAAGCATGTAGGCTCAGATGACAGGAAGCACAAGGAGAACTGGTTACATGCAGCTGTCTCGGAAGCACTGCACTCCGCCGGAATTAAATTACACGAGGAAGAGAAAGTGCCTGTTTTGCATTTGCTGTTTTACAATAGCTTGCAATAACTTGAATAGACGTGATATTGTAGCGGATGTCTAGCAAAACCATAGCTAAAGTGTAAATACACAAGAGTAATAGAGTGCTTTTTCAAAGAGTAATGATCTGGGAGCTCGGGCTGCGATTTTCAATTCCTCTTTGTTCAAGCCTTATTAAGCCCCCCGTGTTCAAGGTCCACCTAGGCTTCCCCAATATGTCATAGTCCCATTTTTATTGGTCATGGTTACCTAATATGATCTATCCCATCACATAGTGCTCTTGGAATCATTAACATCCAGGTCAACGGTCACAACTGACTGGGGTCAGCATCCATCACGTTGCCGCTCCCTGAGTTCATAACTTTGACTGATGGGCTGTCACTGTCCGCGAATGAGTGTGATTAAGAGACGAGCAGCTACAGTGTAGGAATTTATCCTAATTACATTACAGTGATGATATATCAATAAAGGTTAATCATCTGAAGACAGGTGCATTTGTTTATTTCCACTGTAGTCTGCACACACGCTGCGTTTCCGCACGCGCAGCACACACTCACACCTGCACGCAAGCACACACACACACATGCAAACACATGTATGCAAACCTACACAGACACACGTGCATGAACCCACGCGCACCTGCTCCACCTCCTAATGATGATATGCTTTTCATTTGTCTTGATGAAGCGATGATTAGCTGCAAGGATTCCTCACCTCATGATGGGGATAAAATCGAACCCAATTTTGAGCTGTAATTAAAGCTATTCCCAGAGCAGACTGCTGGAAGGCCACAACTTAAAGAGGTCAGTGGAAGACAGGTTTCCAATAGCAGTCTAATTCAATCAGAGCGGGAAGGATATACAGTAGAAGAGATGCGGGGGATTCCTCGACAACAACATGCTTTAAACACATTTAGCACACATTTGCAGATCGGAATTTCAGGCTGGTGGTCATGTCTTAAGTTTAGTGATATAAATATTTGTCAAGTATTTACTTCTTTTATAGACTGGTGAAGTCTAGTCTCATCGTTTCAAAAAATCGCAGGATATCAGTTAGAAAATTACCCATCATTCAGCTGAATCCGCCTCTGTAGGTCGACAGAGTTTATATGTAGAGATCCAAATGTCTTCGGATAAGGAGTTTTTAAGGTTCATACAGAAGAAAGGAAACAGAGGGAGCGTATTGTAGCAAGTGAAAAAAGATATGGAGAAGAGAATCAGGAAGAGAGAGAGAGAGAGAGCAAATCAGGAAGAGGGGGGTGGAGGAAGGGAAAGAGAAAGGCAAGGGATTCACACCCACAGCTGCGAGATACTATTTTTGAAGCTGCTGTCGCCGTCAGTGATGATAGTCCTCGAAATGATTGTCTACAGGCTTTTCTTATTAAAAAACAAAGAAAGACCTCTCTGGCCTCCAGTCAAATGAACTACCATAGCTCCCTGACTCCAGGCAACTCCTATTTGAAACCAGGCGGACACAGCTTGCTAAGTAGCTGACTGGTCATTTTAAATGCAGCAGAGGTCCCTTGACAAATACAGATGATGATGCCATAGGTGTTAATGCTTTTTTTTTCTTTTTTTCTTTAGTTTATTATCCCTCCCAGGCTCCTGAGGTTTGGTCGAAACCCAATTTCTGTGGATGTCAGTCAGTTGCCATTACAGACTTGCCGTATTTTGGGGCTTTCACTACACTCTGCATTTACTAGGAGTACAGAAACATCACCGTGTGGTACAGTGGAAATAAATGTAGGCCATCATTCTGTGTAAATGCCAGTTGCCAGTTGCTAGTTGCCAGCTTTCATGTCATGTCAGTTTCTTTGTAGTGTATAATAGCACTTCAGCTGTTGAATCAAAAAAACTTTCACAGATTATAAATACTTACGAGAAAATAGATACAATACACACAACTCATTTTCATTCATATCTGACATCCACTGATATAATTTCAGTGGTAATGGATGCAATAAACATCAACATGAATATAATGAATATACTGGCTATTTGGGTCACTAAAGAAGTCTAAAGATAAGAAAACCGAATCCTCTCAATGCTTTTCTCTTTCCTTCTCTGTCATTGAGAGGCTGAATATCAGAGAGCTAAACCAAGCGAGTGAGAGGTGGGCGATGTTTTGGAAATTTATGTTGCAACTTTATCTTGAAAAAAAAAATTTTTTTTGGCGTTTCCCGGCATGCTTTCAAGGCAGCCTTGATTTTTACGAATCTTGCATACGTCCTTCTGAGCAGGACCCCCATATTGACATATGGCCTGTATGCATAATACTCAAACCCGCAGGAAAGGTTGCAGCGGGTGCATGGCCGCATCAAAACGCCACTCACATATTCGCTGCAAATTAGTCTCCAAATCCATATAAGCCACCGATAGCTGGGAAGGAATGCAGGAATCAATGCCTGGCTGTTTCTTTACCCCCCTAAACAGCAGCGATTTACTGTATGAGCCAATGACTAAGATGCAACAAGTTTTACAGAGGTTTTCACTGCATTATTTATCACTGTCAATCTGGCATTGAGCATTTTTTTTTCCCATTTTCTCCCCCATCGGGCTATTTATTAGATAGAGTATCCCTGTAAATCCAAATTTACTGAGATATTTGTAACCTAGAACATCTCTCTCTCTCTCTCTCTCTCTCTCTCCCTTTCTCTCATTTCCACTATCTTCGTGATCTGAAAATCTCTGATTATCTTTGGAGAGTTGCTCATTTCCCAAGAGGAGTTGGCCTACAAATTTTTGGAGAGAGACACTGGCACAAGTAGCACTTGCCAAGACATATCTAGTTGATGTGGTCTTTTTTTTTTTTTCTTCTTTTTTACATAACAAATGACAAAATGAATAGTGTATGGGCTGGTGATTGTGACATGTTGGATAATATTTTATCGTGTTATTAGGCTTTAACAGCGGTGAGAGATGGTAAGCCTTTGGGGGTGAGTAGGGAACGGACCGAGGATTGTCTTTTAGTGATAAGCTTGACTGCTCTGGACTGTGAGAGTGCTTCACTAACTCTAATTATGTGAAGCCTCTTTTAAGATTAGGGTAGACATGCGGAGCTTATGGACACTTGCATAGCAGACAGTCAGACCATGCAATAACCAGAGTGCCAATATTTGCCCAAATCCACTGTAACACCTCACAAAACAAAAGTGTGTAAAGCCTCAATGCTCAGTCCAATCCCACGCCACACTGCTTTGATAAACACCGACGCCGCCCCCACAATGGGCGCCATCTTTACTCTGGCAATTAGGCAAAGCGGTGGATTATCACTCCTTCAGCCCAGCACACCACAAATCCGTCCGGATTCAATTATTCTCCTCCCATGTCTGTGGCCATTTGGGCTTTTTGGGCATATGGCCAGTCGAGAAATGTGCTCAAGGATTTGGACTGCTGAGAGTGCAAAGCGATAAAAGGGGATCTTTTTTTTTTTCTTTGTTCTTTATTCCTGCATTCCAGCAAGCTTGACAAGTCTATTAAATAAAAATGAAACCTTGGGAGCTTACAAACAGTGTCCTGGTAAATATTTTATGAGAACAATAAGCTAAATTTGCTATATTTTTCTCCTTCACTCATGTCCCTCCTTATGTTACAGCTCCTGAAAATGGTCCATGTTCCAAATTGAGCTGCTCTACATCCCTCCCTCCAGACGGGGCGTGTTTTGATCCATACCTTCTGGGCCTGAAGTGCCTCTCATGGGCTCTGAATGAGAACCTGAAACGCCTAGTGAAAGGATATGATTTGCCTTGTCTCACTGCACCTCGATGGCATTATTTTTATTTATTAGAAAGCTCGCTCAAGGTAACTAGTGTAAGCGATCAGGGGGTTCCAGGGGTCTAAAAACTGTCATCTCTCTCCTCACGGCCTCTTGTCTTTCTTCAACATGTTTGCTCAGGTGCTCTCTGTCCCCCTCCCAGCTGGTCTGTGGGGAATACCTGCAGGTTAGGCGTGTTGAGGGCACATCTGTGTACCCACTGTATGCTTGCATGCATATCCAAGGCTGAGTGAGTGTGCATGAGTGTGCAGATGAGTGCGGTGAAGTGGGTATTCTTTGCAGGTCTGAGATGAGAGACCCCCCCCCTCCGGTAGCGTGCAACACCCCCCGTCTGTTTACCCTCTTGGGTGGCTTGTTTCCCTCCCAGCAAATCGCTGCCGCGCCTGTCATCTCCCGCGTCTTCTGTGTGCGCGAGACGGCAGCCTGTCACTTCTTAACACGTTTCCTCTGTCTCTCTCTTCTCTTTTATCTACAGATACCACAGTGTCATCACAAAAAGGTAAGACAAGACACAATCAGTCACCTGTGGCCCCCTACATTGTCTCAGATGGGTGGTGTGTGGTTGTGCCTTTGTGTCTGTGCGTGCGCGAGTTCTCAAATTTTGCTAATGAGATGAAAAACATTTCAGGGTGTTGATGCTGATTTGAAATTGAGCCGTTCAGTGTTGCTGTGACAGAACAATGTGTTTGATTACAAAGTCAATCACTCACACCCACTGACACCTAGAGTAAATTATACTGCTATCCAGTAATGATAGACAGCCTACAAGTCTGTGTTTATTGCTTTCTGTAAGTCTTATGTTCAGACTAATCACAGTTCTGTTTCGACTCCTCCACAGTTTCAATCTGTGAATGTTAATGCGAGGTTGGGGGAGGTGATTGTTTTGCATAGTGAATCTTTGGGGAGAGGCGGGGAGGTGTAGCGCGAGGAGTGATGTTTATAGGAATGTACCTGTAGGTTGTTTTGATTTGGCGAGATGGTGAGCCCAGGCAGTCAAACTGTCTAAACTGCTCCGGGGGTCTCACTCTGAATGGCAGCGTGCAGGTGTATACGGCGAGCAGTCCCCGGCCTTCTACTCTTTATAATGGAGATAATGGCAGAGGGTGTGTCACGCTCTGTGATTGCAAAGCAGGAGCAGACAATCAGACGGGAGAATTCCCCCGCTGATTTTGTTGAAACTTTGTTCGGTGCCCTGCCGCGCTCACATATATAGGTGTTGATTTGTATGGCTTTATGGCAAAGCAGGAGTGCATCTGATGCAATGTGCAGAACATTTAGATTTCAAATACCTCAACAGCAGGAGCACATCCTTGCAACATTTGCATGGAAACGTCTTTACTCCGCAAAGCATCAGATCCGGTTGCATGTAGATACATTACACTGATAGAGTGCGTCTAAGTGACAGGTTACACTGAGTATGCCCCCAACCCACACACACCCACCCACACACACACACACACACACTGTTGTGCGTGTATATATGATGACTATGCGGTGTACGATGCTGTCAGATGGGCCTATAAAGGTAAGTGATGTGGGCTGCCTGCACCTCTCTGTCTGATGAATGTGGATGGGGAGCAGAGGCTGGCGTGGTGTACATCATCCCCCCACAGCCGCACTCCCATATGTTTCTGAATGAGAGGGAGATAAATATGGCCACGCCACCCCGGCGGCGAAAGCACACTCACCTTTTGGAGCGTATGCGTCCACGTGCGCGTCAGTATTTAGCACATATGTATGTGTCTTCCTATTCTTTTGTCCTGCATGTCCAATATGTCCTTTTTTTTTGGTGCAGCTAACCACTTCAAGTCCATTTATTGAGAAACGTACACAAAAGCATTCAATTTGTCTCTCGGTCCCACACACACGAAGACGCCATGGAGAAAAATAGCCGGCCGTATTCATTCGTACGCCGTGAGTTATAGATGGCTTTACAGCTATGACAATGCCATTGGTGCTGAAGAGCCATGGGGCCTTGAGCTGAAGATAATGCATATAAACCTTTTTTGTGTGCGCGCACATCTCATGTGTACATGCGTGCGAGTGTGTTGGTCTGAGAGATAGAGAGAGCAGGTTGTTTGTGTGCACTGGCAGCGTCATTTCCCTACAAACTGAATCCTTCAGCAGTCAGCTTGAGAGATGCAGGTCTTGCATTGGTTAAATGAGTGCAGCTCTGTTCTCATTTTTAGCTATGCAGCATGTATTTAGGGCCGGATAGTATGAAGGCAGTGGCTGAATAACCTTTGCTGTTTTCCCTCACTGGTATCATGATTAATACAGGACCTCATTATAATGTAACCTTAAACCTAAGTTCACTTTTTCACAGGAACATCACCCAACCCGCCCCTCCTTCCCCAACCACCGCCGCCACCACATCCCTTATCTCGCACCTCTCCACC
>OMLF01014038.1:37179-59567 GCA_900302615.1 Holocentrus rufus | reverse complement strand
CTCTCTCTCTCTCTTTGTCTCTCCTTCTCTCTCTCTCTCTCTCTCAGTGATCTGATTAGGGCAGCAAACTGCTCCAGTCGTTTGGGCTTCCTTCCTGTATGAAACACACACACACACAAACACACACACACACACACACACGTACGCATGCAAACACACACACACACACACACACATTCCCACCCACAGTTTTAATGCTAATCCCCCACCCCCACAGCAACAATACTACAACAGTTAACATTTACATACTTGTTGTTGTTGGAAATGTTATTATGCATTATACTTGGCTTCAGTGAAGCTGCAATGTGTGGCCCAAGTGTGTTTTGCATTTTCAGATGCATTTTTATTATGGATAAACTCCATCTGGATCGAATTTGTATGACTAAACAGTCATATCCAAATTAAGAGGGGGCCAAATAAATTAATTTCTTTGACGTATTGTTACAGCCCCTGCCCTGCCTGTCTCCTCTGTGTCTTTCTGCAGGTATACCTACCTGGAAGGTAGAGTAGGCGTGGCCTAATCGGGGACACCTGGGCCTTGTGCACCCAAGGGCTTAAAAACTGAGCTCCCACTCTCTCCTGCTCTGCATCCAGCCTGTTTAGTTTTAGTTCTTTGTTTTGTGTTTCAGTCACAGCAGTCAAAAACCCTCTCTTCACACATTCTCCCACCTACGCCGCTGATTCCACTGATGCTCACTTAGGTACTGAGTTGCTTTTGTTAATTCTTTTTCTTTGTAATAAATACTTAAACTTTGCTGGCACTTGCGTGTCTGTCTCCCCTCCTTGTCATGGCCTTACAAGCCGGGTCATAACAGTACTCTGAAATCATTCTTCTCTGTTTACTGAACTATGTGATGTGCCCAGCAGCAATGACTTTTAATTTGTGTAAGCCACTTAATCCTTTTTGAAAGTTGCAATAATTATATTCTAACAGGACATTTAAAATGTTGATCTCACAATTCTTGCTTTTCTAGTGCAGTAAATTAACATTCAGCACCACACATATCCTTTCATAGTTATATTTTAATTGGTCTCCATTAATTACATATTCTGGGTAAGTAGGGCATTTGCATAGTCATATGCTTTCACATGGAAGTGTGACCTACTGTTGTGTTGTGAGGGTGAAAAGGTTTGTAGTCCCAACTACAATATGAATACAGTATGCAGCTAGAACTTGTAGCCCGCTCTACAAGTCTGCAGCACTGTTAAGACTGAACAGATTTCACAGTGCTTGAAATCTTGAGCATGCAGACAAAGACCGGCTGAGGGCTCAGGGTTGCTATAATATTTGGTCTGGTGTGTTTTAATTTACCCGCTCAAAATCTGGAATTTGTTAGGTTCCTAATTAGGCTACACAGTTTATTCAGTTGCTATAAGAAATTACACCACTGGTAGAACTAACCCTCTTGTTTATAAACTGTAAACTGGAGATGTCACAACACCAGAAATTTGGTAGTCTATGCCAATACCAGTAAAAATCCAAGACTGTCAACTCCAATTTTGATATCACAGAATAAATCTGTGTTTTATTATAAAACACAATAAACTGAATTAACCAAGCATTATTCAGGTATTAGCTATATAAAAATATAAGCAACCCACTTTGTATTGCACAGCATTTCAAATACAGTAAGTATAAATAAATAATGCAAAAATTTGCACTAGATATCCAAGTATATCTAAGTAAGTATAAAGTGCACTTTGTGTGCTTGGTCAGTCTACAGGTGCGCGTGGAGGGGCAGGGCTACAGATACTTTATAAAACTAGTACTGTTAGGTTTCTTGAAATTTGGTATCAACGTGGTATCTATTGCTTCTTGTGACATCCCTACTGTAAACAAGAATGGGAATGTAATACAAATACTGACAGAATCACTTACGGTTTCCCATACATTCATTTATTTGTGGCGGCCCACCATAAAATATCATCCGCCACAAATTGATTTTTCTACTTTTTGAAGCTGCGCGTTCGCTCTCAAATCTCTCTCGCATCTCTCACCCTTTTTTTTTTTTCAAAAAGTTAGGGCCACCACAGCTGAGCCCACCCATAACAGCGCTTCCCTTTGCCGACACACAGACTCTCTCTCTCTCTCTCTCTTTCTCTCTCTATCTCTCTCGCTCTCTCGCTCTCTCTCTATCTCTCTCTATCTCTCTCTGTCTCCCTCTGTTTCTCCCTCTCTCTCTCTCTCTCTCTCTCTCTCTCTCTCTCTCTCTCTCTCTCTGTCTCTCGTCATTCTCCTGCTGCTTTCAAGTGCTCCTCGAAAGCTCCTGCTTCCAAAAAAGTCGAATAGACAATTTGTATTACAGTCCGTTGCTTTTGATCGACAGTAATAAGAAAGTATAGCATTATAGTTACAAAAAGTATTTTGGCGGCCAGTTATTGAATAAAGAGTAAATGCATATCAGTCAAATAATTTATGTTTTTAACAAGGTTATTAAAAACAAAATGTATATAGCTCAGCTCAAAGTTAGAGTGGAATTTAAGATATAATATTAAGTATTTATATAGAAATACAGACAATATCATATGACACTGAAAAACATAACTTTTCATAATAATTATTATGAATAATGTAATACTGCCCTACCTAAACATATCTTGGCAAATCGGATATCAGAAAACTAACATTTACATGTGGTGTTTACCACTTTGGGTTGTTCATGCACGCTCGTAATTATGGGCGCCTACATCTGATAGCACATGAAGGCAGCATCTCTACAGTCTTGCGATGATCAGTGGGGGGTTGGGAATTATAATAGAGCTATGGTGGGGAGGAGATCAGCTCACTGTCTTTTTCATACCGCCTGATGTTCCTTTGAGACCTAATCCACACCCCCAAAATGACAGCTTGTATGCAGGTCTATGGCCGTTGATAATCTCAAAATCTATCTCCCCCCCTCCACCACATTATTTTTCTACTTGTCTGGCCTTTGCTACCGCCCTCTGTCTGTTTTTATGGATGTGCATGACTTACCGATTGGCGGTTGGACAACAGCTCTGTAGGGCCAGCTCGAAACACAAAGTAATCCTATATGACGTTGTAAAACGGTATTTATAACAGAATTATATATTCCTAAACGAGTATGATGAGAATACTATCATACCATAAAAATGTCATAAAGTACGAAAAGGTCACTATAAAGTCACGGAGAACCACAGACACAATGTGAGTGCCTACAGCAATACAATAGCAATATGATCTCCTTTCAATTTTACATAGGCTATGCATATGTTACAGTAAAGATCTGTCTTTAAAGTGGGTTGATTGTCGTCTTTATTTTTTTTCCCCACTCAGTTTGGATCAAAATGTGTTTTTGTGCAATTATGTAAGACGAAGTGCTGATGTTTTTGTGATCTATATGAAGTCAAGTTGACAAAGATAATTGTGGCAGCAGTGATGGTTTGTTTCTTATCATATGTTACACATGGTTACATGAAACGTGAGTTAAGTGGTCGATGATGGGAATGCACATAAACTTCGAAAAGCAATCATATTTACAGAAAAGCATGCATTTATGTATGTATGTATATATGTATGTATGTATTGTATTTATTTATTTATTTAAGCCTACATAATGTTCAGTTATCCTATACTGGGCTACTTGGTATGCTGTATAACGGATTTATGTAATAAAGATTAATATCCGCCTAAAAAGGTGGGTAGACTTTCCACAATCGAATTTGCGTAGGTTAAAACCTATGTAAATATTATATACCGTCCACTCCACATCCCTGTTTATCAAAGTACATCTTAGCGTCCATTTTAATTGACGTCATTAACTCACTCCGGCCCTCCGGTATCCCAGCATGCACCGCACGATCTGCGGTATATTATTGACAAAGAAAAAAGCCAGAGAAACAAAACAGGGTGGGATCAGCAAAACACTTGTCATAGCACTACATTAACCCGTATACTGACAATAACAAGGTAAAACCCTTTCACTCTCTCCTTTTTTCTCGCAGTATAACAACACTGTATTATATTTTTTATAATGACAATGCTTGCAACCAACGTTAAGTGACTACCAGCTGGGGTTTTCCTAGCCAGCTCACGTTAGCTAACGTTAACGTTCTATTATCCAACGTTAGCATTACAGTGAAACGTTTTCTTTCTGATGTCGTGGCGCTGTCACACGGTTAAGACACAGTTAAATTTAACCGAGATTTGTGGCTTAGTTAGTGATGCAGTTCTGGTATAAGATGCGTTATAGGCAACAAACTTATAACCAACGTAGACACGTAAGTAAATCATCATATACGATTCCATTTACTTTCTGTATTACAGTTAACGTACAATTCGATTCAACCGTTAACAGTTACTTAATATTCAACCGTTAATGTTATACCTTGGATAGTATAGGACGACATCTGTTATTCATTTACGTTTCTACAGATATTCGTCGTCAGTTCTTTCTGTATTCGGAGGACAAAAGTGTTGCGACACCACAAGCCTCGTTCCCTCAGTTCTACCGTATCCAAGTAAACACACACACGTGACCAACCACGTGGAGTTCAATTACTCTTGCTTGCCTTTTTGAACTGCGGTTACTAGGTCATACTGTTATTGCCCTGCTCCTGTCTTGGCTTGAAGATCTAAGGATGCGGGCTCAATTTTGCATTCATCTTGTATGTATTGTGCAGTATCAAGTCATGCCCCGAAGGAGCTGAAAGCGGGAGCTGCCATTTCCACCTGAGGGAGTTTACACATCTTGAAAGCTTGTGGAGAGAGAGGGGGGGCCCAGGTAGACGTGGACGGGAAGGGGAAGAGCTCAGCTGGAGCCAATGCAGCAGCAGCAGTACAGACAGCCTGAGCTAGTGGAAGGAAGCCTTCCCGTGTTCGTGTTCCCCACTGAGCTTATCTTTTACGCAGATGAGCAGACATCTCACAAGCAGGTGCTCACCCTCTACAACCCTTATGAGTTCGCCCTCAAGTTTAAAGGTCAGTGGGTACAGTAAAACACAATCTAGATTTTGCTCAGTTTCCATACAAAAACGCCATAATCTCTGTTGGTCATGTAATAAAAATATTTTTTCTTTGTCAGTGCTGTGTACAGCGCCAAACAAGTACACTGTTGTGGATGCTACTGGAGCAGTCAAGCCACAGTGTTGTGTTGACATGTGAGTTATTTTTGCATGCCGGACTTGTAGATATATCTATTGTAATGGCACAGCAATATATGGCCCTCCTGGTTCATATTATGCTTTTGTTCTCTGTGGTTTCCTCTCCATGTTTTTATTATTACTTACTGTGCCACATTGTAACCTGTTGGATCTATTGTAATTAATGTGTCATATTTTGCCAGTATGTCAGGTGATTGTTCACCAGAGAGCGATTACAGCCCTCACATTTCCGTAATAGCTCTTGTCATAGGATGTTGTATTGTTTATTGTGTGCAAGTTTGTTGCTGCCATGACAACTGGCTTTCCCACCGGGATAAATAAGATCTCTATCGAATTTCCTACATCTGCTCAGAGTCATCAGACACAGAGATGTGCGCGCGTGCCACTATGGGGTGTACGACAAGTTCCGGCTGCAGGTGTCGGAGCAGAGCCAGCGAAAAGCTCTGGGCCGCAAAGAGGTGACGGCCACGCTGCGTCCCTCAGCCACACAGGAGCCGCCCAGTCCCCGGCCTCAAGAGGAAGAACGCAGACTCAAAGAGCAGCTTGCAGACAGCGTGTTTTTTGAACAGACTGCATTTCAGACAGGTAGGACAGAGGCCTTTTGTGTTGAGAAATTGCACAAGAAATGTGACTCTGTTTTCACTAGATGGCGCCAAATGCTCACACAAGTCCCTAATATAACACACTACAGAGGAAGTAGACATATGTTGAGGTCATTTTTGGCCTCAGACTCAGAACTTTTTGCAGTGATGACAGTTATTTATAATACTCTGACATAGATAGAAACTCTTTATCTGTCTGTCTGTCTATCTATCTATCTATCTATAATTGGCCGTAGTTTGATCGAACTACATATGATCAGCTTTTCCTTTATACAAGATCAACTATGATGTATAAACATGAAGCTTGATGTTTTTGTCATCAACGGAAATATAGTTTGAGGTGACTACTCTGCTCTATTCTGCTGTGTGATGGCAGCTCAGTAATAAATAATCTAGTTATGTCATTGTCAAGAGTTATTCCAGTCAACAATATGGGGATTTCTTTTCCCTGTATTTTAAGCACTTTAAACCACAGGATGTGAACCAACAGCATTCCGCTAATGTTTTGATGATCATACAGGACGCACTCAATCAAAATTACAGTTATGCCAAGTATAGCTATGGCCCTATATTCACTGGCACAGGCACTGTCTGATTTTCACCAGGAGGAAATTTATAGAAAGAATTTGATGTAGTTAGAAAGCCAAATCTTCCTTTCTTGCTCTCTATTGCATTAGATTTTTTGGGTCACAAATTCAGCAAACCCATGGATAAAGTGCAGGTTTTAAGCATCTTATCCTGATTCACGCTTGATGCTGCAGTGAGACTGGAAACATATTTCTGCTGTTTGCTTCTATAATGTTTGACGGCTCATTGTTCAGATAATCATATGCTGAGGGTTTCTTCCTCTTTGTTTTCTTCTGGTTTTCAAACCATTTTGTTTTCTCACAACCGCAACAGTTATCAACCTTCATTTTATAGATATGAACTAGTTCTCCCATAAAAAATATAAATCCACAAAAAAAAACATGGATTTGCTACTGCGTGTGCTACATCTGATCAGTGCCTTGTGTGTGACTGACAGAGAGCCGGCCTGCTACTGGAGGGCCCAGTGTGTTGACGGTGCTGCTTGGGCTGGTGTGTATGGCCGCCCTGATGCTCCCGACCCTGGGAGAGCAAGAATCTACTGTGCCTGTCTACCTCCACTTAAGTGTTAACAAGAAACTCGTAGCTGCTTACGTTCTTGGTGAGTAACATGATGATAAACAAGACTTGCACAAACTTTGGCAGTGAGTTTGGACATTAGGCTGTGTGATGGATTAATAGGAACTCTTTATATATACACTACACTTTCCCATTGCTGAACAAGTGATTGCCGAGGCATACATTTTCCTGTGGGTCTGCCTTGTTTGTCTTAGGTCTTCTTACAATGGTCATCCTACGCACATGAAGTGCTGTGAGCTGAGAGAGAGAGAGAGAGAAGGGGAAAATGGATTCAGAAGATGAAGAGAACATCCACACACCCAAGGCTGTAATATGCTTTAATGGGTAGAGCTGACATTAGGGGAGAGGGGTGTGGAATATCTGGTCAATTCATCCCCTCCCCCCGAGACATACATTTTAGCATAACTGCTTTCAAATATATATATTTGATTGTGTTAATGTATAAATTGACACAATACTGAACTGATGCAAACAACTGCGACCTCCAATGTGTAGGTCAAAGAAGTGGTATTCTCAGAGGCGCTGTCCTCCTTTGGAGCCCTGAGAAGGTGAAGGAATATGAGGGCACTGAATTCAAAATGTTGTTTGGCCTCATATCTCCTGTCTGTCTGTATTTCCAATGCCATTATGTAACAGAACATGGTTAAACTTGAGTGTGAATGAAGTTATACATAAACATGATACATGTATATAAAGCCATTAAATTTTGTTATGGTCTTCATCAGTAACCACCCTTATATTGATGTCTAATTAAAGCAGTTTTTTTCTTTTCTTTTCTTTTCTTTTTTTTTAGGTAGTATAGGCTCTGAGGACTAAATGCATTTACTTGCATGTGCGGATACCCATCTGATTGAGTTTTATTTTTCAAACAGCAATATGACACTTTTACATGTCACCAAAGGAAATATCTTATGAAAGACAATGGTTTATTTGTTGTACTATGTCAATGCTCCATCATACGTTAAATAAAGTCTCAACACATTTGTCTGGCGTACTGTCTATAGATCAAACTGGTTCATTATTAACTGTAGTCTGGCATGTGTGATCAAGATACAGTAATCTGAACAAAAAGGCCTCTCTCTTAGCTCTGACATTATGGTTACTGGAAATAGTCTGCAGTCTTACAAGGGGCTCAGAAACTGAAAGCCAAACAAAAAGTTTTGCCGCTGCTTTCATACCACTTGGCTTTTGACCAGTAAACTAAGTTCAGTGATGGCATACTAATTTGATTCAAAGATGAGTTGTTTAACGTGATGTGAACGAGCACAGTGTACAGTATATACTACAGTGTACCTTATGTGCAAGAAAAATTCCTATTGGATACTTAGTGTGGACGAATGATTTTCTAGAAGGAAAACTGAATTTGAAATAAGACGATTACAACCAATTCTATCATACTGGCATCCTTTACATCTTGTTACAAAATGTTCTTAGTGTAGACTTCATCGTGCACAAACATATACCTGCAAAACCACAGCTAAGTAAGTAAAAATGTTTACAAAAAAATGACTCCATACAGGTAATAAAGAAATAATTTATTTAGTCCAGATGTTTTGATATGATAGCGATCACCAAGGACACAAGCACAGGCGAGATGTTAACCAACTCATAGGATTATAGCCTTTCCATTACAGAAAAGAATACAACTTCAAGTCATCACTTGTTGAACTCATGCCCAGGACACTCTTAGTAAGATGACAGAAAAAAGTGGAAAAATACCACCAGTGTTGACAGCAGGGCAAGCTGATTGCCTTCTCTTCTTTGTTTGTATAAAGGATAAAGACATTCAGAAAATGAACTGCAACCACACGCTTTTCTTAGAAAAAGAAGGGAAAAAAGGGCACACTTTCATAAAGAAGATTTACAATCACTTCTTTGTTTTTGAATGAAGATGAAAGGCTGAGGGGCTTCAGACATGTACACTCACTCACACTGGGGGCAAATGTCTAAACAACAAATTAAATTTAGGTGCAAAAGCAGAGTCTAGACCCAACTTCTACACTCTGTACTTCTTGGATTTTGAAAGGAAATGACAAATATGGTTTGAGCTCTTTGCTGCATAAGCGTACATACAGCTGAAACATCATTACAGACGACTACCCAGTGCCAAAAGCTCTTACAAATGTGGCCACAGCAGAAAACAGCAGCCTCTTCACAAATATAATGCTGCCATTTTGCTTTGATGCATGCTCTAGCAGTCAGCCAATTTTTGTATGAATGACAAAACAAACAGTACTTTTTTTTTCTCTTTTTTTACTGGGGATAGAAATGATCAC
Source organism: Holocentrus rufus (assembly GCA_900302615.1). NCBI lineage: Eukaryota > Metazoa > Chordata > Actinopteri > Holocentriformes > Holocentridae > Holocentrus > Holocentrus rufus. Next base: position 50,404 of record OMLF01014038.1, on the reverse strand, counting down.
CTTCCAATTTTCATAATAAACACATTTTTTCCATAAATAAGAACATTGTGTGCCAGAGGGCATTTAAGGAAGTAAGGAAGAAACGAATAATCAACTATACTCTGCATATCTACAATAACGTCCTGTCAAGAACACAGGATTCAGAGTAGCTTTTAGTGTTGAAAACCCAACAGTGGTGACCATCTTCTCGTTCTTCCCATGATTATCTGCTAGGTGAGGTAATTGCCTTAACGGGGCAATTAAAACTGCAGCAAGTCAGAGGACTGGCGAGGTGCCAAAAGTACAAAATTTCACCACAGTTCACAGTCTATACCATAAAAATATTCTGAATATCCACTGAAAACATAACGTCTTTTTACAGTATAACAGTGAGGAAACCACCATGTTTGAACCCCAGAAGTAGTTTTTTCCTTATCTGCTCCTTTACAAAGAAAAATTTTGCTGTTGAAGCCCTGTGCCTGCATTCACCTCACAGCCAATCAAAAACTTAAAACTATGTATGATATTTGACATGGTTAATATGTACATACTTACAAAGCAGGAAAACAATAAGTTAAATCCTTTCATACAAAACCTGCAGACTGTGTACATACAAAGGCCTGTGGACATAAGTATTCCAGCACAAAACAGGGCATTCTACACATCCAAATAGTCTTTTTTTTTTTGTCCAGTGCTCAGTGTCTCTCTCCAGCGAAGCCAACTGGTCTGATACATTTGCAGGATAGTCATACATATAAACACCACATCACTATGGGGCTAAGCACCATAAAAGATCCACAGCTAGCAGCTGGTGCTTAGTGTCTTCAGTCCTTCCCCCATTTTACCAGGTTCACCTTTACTTAAACAGAACAAATCCATGGCTTTCGTTTCCTTAAATTCAGACACACATAGACCCTCCCAAACGTAGCCATGAGAACAGCCTTTCAAAAGCAAACATGGAAATTCCACTTTTAACTAAATCTAGGTGATAGAGAGGCGGAGGGTCTGAGAAGGAAACTCGCTCTGTGGAGAGAGAGATAGAGAGAGGGATAGAGAGGCTTTGGTGCCAGTCTTTTGTCCTCGTTTAGTGTCTCTCGCAATCCCATGTTCACTTTGGGGACAGATCCTGGAGGGAAGCGAAGGGCGAGTTGCTGGACGAGGGCGACACTCCCTCCATCTTGCCTGGGGACCCGGTGGAGGAGCTCACGCTGCTGAGGCTGCCGTCCAGCAAATCTGGAGAATGACTGAGAAAGAGAGCCAAGTTCAGCAGGTCTGCAGACTGGGATAATGGAGCAGCAATTATATAGTGCATTACAAGATGCATCATCCCACATTTGATTTCAATTAGTGCAGAATTCTCGCTAACAGCTTGAGTTAAAACATTTTAACCCCTGTCACTTCACAGCAATCCTGGTCTGTTTTGCGTGACAGATTTAATTTCTCCACAAAATCTTACCAGGAACTGAGATCTGATAGGTTGGAGACGTCAGAGGACAGCATGGTGGTGGTACCCTGAAAGAGCCTCTTAGGCTGGCTTTCTGTTTCCATTTCCCCTGCAGAGTAAGGGACACTTGCATTAAAAAAAAAAATATTCCCACCACAACAAAACCTTCTGCAGTTCATGAGGTCTGTGGTGAATGCAAAGGGACAGTTAAGTGAAACCTTTCTTTTGATGTCTTAATCTGATATAGATGTTATAGAGCTGAGGGGTTTATTTTGATCACCTTCTCCTCATGTGCAAGTAACAATGTGCTGTTTACGACCCACTAGCTCTACTAGATTCTTAATATTTTGCTTTGAGGGTCTCTTCCAAGGCATAAATGCATATAACTCAATTGCAGAAATGATTGCAGAGAATGAAGACAATTGTGTCTCGCTCTTATGCAGCATAAAATGAACGGATGAGTTAATGGCTGAGTCAGTGTCCAAGGTTTGAGTCACTGTGCTAAATCGAGTCACGTCATACTAGTGAATCACAGCTGCTTGCATCCTCCTGGCCAAATTTACTTGAGTCAAATGCAAATTGTAATTTGTAGAGGCCACGCCACTGACGCATCCCGATGAGACATGAAGATTTCTATCTCTCTGAAAACTGAACTAGTCATGAAAGCTTTCTTTGTACTCCACATTTACCAAAGTACTGTAAGTGGAGTCTGAGCTGCAACAGAATTTCAAGGACAATTCCATTTTTCTCCCCAATCAGGGTTCATTTTCCGTAGCATCTGCCATCATGACAATTGATTGGGTTCAAACTTTCATCACTCACTTCACTGTGGAGCTTTGTGTACCTCCAGCATGCGGAGTGCTGCTCTCCAACACACACCCAGGGGTTCAAAGCGAGTACAAGTCCTTTGAACACAACAACTCATATTGCAATGGACCTGCTTACATCTAATTTTCTGACTATCAACTGCCTGAAACTTCATACAGTATAGTGTTAAAATTTATGCTAACTAAAGCGAGCTTTGATGAAAAGGAGAACTCTGATGCCACGTTCATGTAAGATTCAGTACATACAAACTGAGGCCAAAAAATGTGTCAATATAGTCAGTCCAAACTAATAAAAAATTATCAGTTATATTCAAATTATACAAATCAACCATATGAAAAAAAAGCGAGAAAATATCTTCTGTTCATTTAGGGTTGATTTCATAAATTCATAAATACAAATGATATTGAATGCAGGCATTCTACACAAGTGAAAGGTTATTGTTTTCAAACTGAAACAATGCAATCTTGTTCTTACATTTCTGACACGACCTGAACGCAACAGTGGACTGGCAACCAGCAAAACAAGGAAGTAAGTGCTGGCAAAAGTATCGAATGCACTATTTGGACTTAAATGTGATATGACGATTTGTTGAATCAAAGTCATTTTACTGACATGTATTGCTGCCTGTTCTTGGGCTGAAGATGCATTTGAAAATTTTTTATATTTAACTACTGGAGACTGCACTGGCCCTCTGGGTGTGTACTGGAGAGCAACACTCTCTACAAGCAAGAGCTACACAAAGATTTACAGTGAGGGGCTGAAATTTCACAATATCTATCATGATGGCAAAAACCACAGAAAATAAGGCCCAGCCTGAAAATCCTCCTTTGAGGTGTACAAGGATGCCTCATAAAAAATAAACAAGCCAAGGGTTTGTGGATCCCATACAGCACACAGTTCTGACAGAAATATTGACTTAAAAAGTATTTCCATTTACTTTAAGCTTTGCATGTAGCAAAAACCAAGCATTTCACTTCACTGTCCCAATATTTTCAGTATTGCCTTTAAGTGCACATTATACAACCTTCATTCTGAGCATGGTTATTTGGATAGGATTAAAGACAATTCACTGCTATTCTGAAATGAAGTGGCTCTTGCTTTGGTGGAACTTCACCAATTCACTTTGGTCTACTCAAGGGGAAAATACCCCTTTAAATAGACTGGGCTTAATTACGCTGAAAGCACTTAGTATATAGGATTTTTGAAGGCATGTTAGGTACCCCACCTTTGCGTTTTATTGGCCCAAGTATGCTGGCTCTGATGCAGTTGATTGGGCTTTGACTCCGCCGGCTGAAGAACACAGAAAACCAAAACATGTTGCCAAACAAATATATTTTGAACAGCCAGGATCAGTGTGTTGGATGTAGCTATGGAAAGCTCAATCAGAGAAAAAAAAAATACACTCTACATTTTATACCAGTACCGTATATGGTGTCCAGACTCAAAAAGATGCTGGAATATTACTTGATTACATATCAAGTTGTGACTGGATTAGCCACCCAACATGACGGCTGTATTGAGTTCAAACTGTACTAGGTATTATTTTTAACTGCTGATATTCTTGTTTCTTTAAATTTAGAGGGGCTGAGAAATAAAGCTCCTCTGCTAAAACAGTCATCATGAAAAAGATTTCAGAAACCAGTGTCTAGGATGAATGCAAATTATTCACTTGAGTGCAACATACTGCATCTAGGTCTGTTCTTTCATACATTTTCATGTTTATGGCACCATAACACTGTGCACTATATAGCAGAAAAAAGAAACAACACAAGTAACACTGGAAATAAAAAAATTACACAAATTCCATGTGTGATGATTTTGTGGATAAATAGAAAATGCACCATTTATCCTTTTTTTAAGCACAGGAAAATGACCCAAAAGCTTAACTACAGCCATTGGGTGTCAAAATTGCGGGAATGCTTTCTCTGATATCGGTGAGTGCTTCACTTGCATGGGGGAAAAAAACAGCTATGAGGATAGCAGGGGGATGGCAGACTGAGTGGTTATGCAACACAGTTCAATAAAGTGTTTTTACCCTGCTGCAGCTGCCACAATGCCACGGTCAACATGACCCAAAATCCAGTGAGTCAGTTAGGGTGAAACAGATCACTCCTGTAAACCCATGACAGCTGTTAGCAGCCACTGCTGCCGTCCTGGAAGGGGGATTCTTCTCTGTAAAGCCCTTCATAAGGTTTCTTCCTGTTTTTCCCCTAATGAAGGCTTTTATGTGTTGGACGTTTGGATGGACTGCTGCGATACAGTGATATGCATATACATATATATATACACACACTGTATACGATCAAAAAAAGAGCACTCACTTTTACTTGAGCTGGCATGAATCATTTTGATGTCATATCACATAAGAAATGTGACATATGCTACAGCTTGTTTGATACAGTGTCAGTCACTAACCTTACCTGGCAAGCCATGTGAGCTCACATTATTGTGTTCCCCATAGAAAAGATTTATGGCAGCTGACCAACTAGGAAGCCAGAAAGCTGAGATCCTGTTCAAATGAACAGCTTGAAATTTAGCTGTCTATGTCACTGCCACCAATGTGCCAAGTGACTGTGCAAAAGCTGTTCTTTGTCTTTGCCTTCATTGTACAGGTAAAAGTATTTCACTTGGGGATTTATCCCAAATAAGTGATAAAGAACCTTAAACTGCACAAAAATGGTCGAGCAACCACACTTGCCCAAGTGCAAAGTCATTTTCCAACTGAACAGACTGACAAAGGCAAAGCACGGTCATTCAACCAGGGAGAAATTGCAATCAAATTGGGGCCAGTTGTACGACTGCAGTCAGTGGAAAGCTGAGATGTTTATTAGACAGAATTTTATTTAGAGTAAATGTAAACTAAAACTGACACGTTATTAGGCTTAGTAACCATAGGCATTACTTAAAGAGCAGGTGCTCACCTGAAGCGCCGTGTTGGACTAGGTATTGGACTGGGTGTTAGGCCATTACTGCTCACAAGGATTTGTAGTGAAGGGGAAAAACACTGCTGCTTGCAGGAAAGAGAAATAAAGAGACAGTTTAGCTTGAACTGTAAAGACCTTCAAGTATAAGAACTGCAGTGCACACAAACATCCAACAAATATACCTTCTTTCCTATCCCTCTGGTTGGGGATGGGGCGGGAGACACAGGCACAAAGTCAATGCGCTTTGGAGACGATGACGCTGACTTCTCCAAATCATTGTCGCTCTGTAAGAAGACACACTTATCAAACAAGAATTACCACTTAATCTTAATTTGTATCCCTGTGGAACTACATTACTGAGGCAATACAAGTCATCAAATGGAGAAAATGTTGGAGTATTATACTACCGACTCAGTCTGTCCTTGAGAGACTGGTGGCCCTGTTAACTCCATGTGTATTAATCTAGCATGTTTGTATTTGTCCACACTCCAAAAATAGAGAGTGGCCAACAACAGCCATAGGCCAAAACATGCAGTGTGAAGGCAGAGGAATCCTGACTTCGAACAATCCTTGGCAGTGGAATATATCAACAGCATCTCATGGTGTTGGACATACTGTAATGGAAAAAACCTTCTTTACCAGACTGAGGCTTTCTTCCCAGGACTGGCTCATTTGCATGGCTGCTTGGACCTCCCTGTGATGCGAAGAAAAATGAATAAGGTTAATAGTGGACTAGCATTCTTCTTGATGCAAAGCAATTGTGATTTGAGAACAAATTCCTTCATCCAACAGCTGCACTGGTTACTTACCGCTCATGAGCTGTCTCTCTGTTCATCACATCCACACCCTCTTCCTGCAGGAGCACACAAAGAAAACGTTTTAAAAGTATCAGTCATTGTTTTGTTAATTATATTCTTTGGTTCTATTATACCAACATTTTAAATCACTCTACAGTCTAACGGTATCACTGCAACCCACACCTAATTTGACTCAAAGGTACAACCTCATTAGATGTAAAAGGATAAATGTGTCAGCTTCACACTTGACATGATTAGGAAACGCAATTCAGCTGGTAGTCAATGATGTAGAGCACCTATTTCCATTGTTGGAGTTTGATACTACCAATTGATCAAATCTGTGAGATCGATGGCCCTGTGAACTCCACAAACTATGGCTCTAGCATGTTTCCCAGTCACCGTCACTCCCTATGGCTTGAGAGGGGGACAGCAGTCTGACATGCATTTTATCATCAAGCATTCATATACATCTTTCTCTGGTGTACCAATAACAACCCAGGTTTTCTTACTTGTTTTATCTGATGAAGTCTTGTGCTGGGAACACGAATAGGCGATGAGGGGACCTGTAAAGAAGGATGTGTGTGGAAGAAAATGTTCAACACTGAATAATTTACAGGCTGTTACTGCAGTGAACATATGTGTAATGAAAGTTGAATTTAGTACCATATTGGGCCTGTTCACAACTGTAGTGCTATTTCTCCTGCTGCGCAGAACCTCTCTCTGAAACACTTGGGAATTATCACTGCAATGACAAATTCACAAACTTATGATTATATTTTCATGTATGTTTGGCAATAACTTCAATCAAATAATTCAGTCTGAGAGCAGAGGGAATTACTTAAATATGTATGACAATTACTTTATGCATTTAAAAAAGTGTTGTAGGCAACTCTTATTGTAACCAAGTCAAACAGTAAAACCTTAGGCCATTTATCATGGGTGCACTGTTGGATCTTCTCAAGTGTCCATCGGTCTGAACTAACGAAGATGGAATATCCAGATCCAGCTCCATCTTTTCTTGTGGCATGACTCCTGGGTTGTTCATCTTGCTAGCTAGGGCTGTCTATCACTAACTCATGGAGCTAATCAATTGGCTAACAAACTCAATGTTGCTAGCTGGCTGCCTTCCAAACTTCTAAACGTTTCAGACGAGTGGTCCAATTAGCTATTGTAACTTTACATGTTTCGGAATATAGTTTATCAATCAGGTAACGTTAACTGAGCTGACGTTGGAGACAGGCAAACAAACAAGCTAACGCACTTCACTCAGCAATCTGCAAGGCCCTTTCGTCGGTGTAATTCCAACCCTAACATATCTTAGCTGACAAACATAACTAGCTCAATATCACAACGGTACTGTCAGCCAGAACTGGTCCGTGCTAACGTTTCCTATAACGTTATGACCAGTCACCAACTTTCCTGATGATTATTAACGTTAGCATACCTTGGCTACATACCCCACAATGCCCGGTAACAGCAAGCTAACGACCAGTTAGTCTGCGGGTGCAAAGCAGCAGTGCCTCACGACTTAAACGCTACTAAAGTTACACTTGCATGCTAACGCTTTAAGTTAGATAAAGTGACCAGCCTGTTAGTTAACAACTGACCATCCTTCTAAGTCTAACGTAGGTGACGTTAATATAACGACGTTCCTGTATACTGATGATAACGCTAGCCTCTGTGCAGCTAATACAACGTTGCAAGCTAATGTTATGCTACTCGTTAGCCAGTCGATTCCAGCTAGAGCAAACTATCCAGCTAACGCTAGCTAACTAGCCGGATAGGTTAGCTAAGTTAGCATACACCAGTAGCCACAATGCCATGTCCAGAGTATGTCATCAAGTAACTAAATATCCCCGTCCATCAGGCCGATAGCTACCGCTGCTCGTGCAGTTTAACTAAACAGAGACTAGTGATAATGCTGTACGCTCTACAAACAGTTTGGTGTTTCGTTTCTGCTAGGAGCCGCCGAAAATGAGAAGGATCACTGATGATCACAAGGCGGCTAGCTAAAGCTAGCTAGCTAAAAACTTCACGCCCATTCCAGTTTAACGTTAGCAAACCTGACCAATGAAAGAGCGTTATTTACCGGCGTGCACAGGCAAAACTGGGTAAACTGTATCCTTTTTTGTCACGATGGCTCCGTCCTGGACAAGCCCTGGAACATGTTCATTCTGTCTGCTATGTCACCACTAAAATACACGAATACATCCTCTATTTCACACTTTGCAACGGCTAAGATTAAAATATGATTTCTTTACTGTCTTTGACCAAGGCTTGTCACCAAACATCCTTGTCCGCAAGAGGGCATTCTTTATACAGATAAATCTTAGAGGCAGTGGAGGATAACTATCCTAAGGACTTTGTCCTTATATTTTACTTTAGGCAAATTTTCAGTTTTCACAACAGTATTGTTATGTTTAGCTAACTTCTAGCTGTACATTTAAAATTGCTTTTGAACCCCGTGGGGATATGGAAGCATTTTCAGAAATCATCTTTCAGCCATGTGTATGTATTTGACAAACTTGATAGTCTTTAATTGGTTCATGGAAGCAACAATAAGTGAAAAAGTGACATATAATACAGTGAGCAATCTTGACATACATGGAATGGATTGCCTTATTCAAAAAGCTTAACTTTGCAGCAGCTTAGCTTGGATAAAGGAATTTGTTATAAAAAGAAAACTGGCTTTCCCTTCCACCATGTATTAATGTAACGTTCACTGGATAACATGTTTCTGTGCAACCTCTCCTGGCTCTCTGTAAATGCTGGTGTAGTGGACAACATACCCTTTGTTTGGCCGTAATCAGTAACTTTCTGTAACGTTAAGGCCAGGGAGCTCGGAGGTCATGGTCTGGTGACACTAACATTGGCCATAACACACTGAGTCTTTCTGCTGTCCTCTATCAACACTTAAGCATGCACTACTCCAGTCTTTGACACAGCAGCTGTCATTCCTAGAAAGCTAGGAGTTTAATTGGCTTCCTGACATAATTTAAGTACTACAGATAAAATCCCAATTACCACACAGATCATCCATGCTTTCCCTTCCATGTGCACCATCAACTGGACATTAGTGAATTTATTTGGGTTATATTTTATACACATCCTTGTGGTAAAATTTTGTGAAATTTGTGATACTTAAAGATAGCAGCATTGCTCAGAATACATTACCCCTTAGATAAAAAATGATATTAATAGGTGTAAAGGGGTGTAGAAGCATTTTACTAATTTCAGTCAAAACTGAACCGGACTCCATGCTGTTTCACACAGACATGGCTCAAGCTAAGGCAATCAAACTTCCCAAAAGTTGAAATGACATTTGTGTGTGGTGTAGAACTGGCAATGCAGAGATCAGGATTATCACCATAATAGTGTATCCTCAGGGACCCTGAGCATAAAATCCATGTGAAACGAGCTGCACTCAGCGTAGTATTTTTTTTTCATGACACAAATATAAAGAAATCAGATATAAAATGAACCGCAAAAGCAAAACAGCCATACAATAAAAATAGTGATGAAGTGCTCTTCATGCCTTGTACTTCTCCTTTCCTGTGTCGCTAATGACGCAGATATGCTGAAAAACAGAAAGGGATCAGTGTCATGAACAGTGTGCCAGTGATTTACTGAAGAACTTTTGGTTCAGTATTTGTTTTGATCGTCTTGTCATGCCTCACAACAAAACACAGGTACAAACAATGCAAACTTTCACTAACAATCAGACAGTGTTTCACTTATGTTTCCTCATTTTCTCAAATACTTACATTTAGATCTCTGAAGTACTCGTTGTAGTCAAGTGCATATCCCACTACAAATTTGTCAGGGATCTCGAATCCTACGACTGAAATGGATAAGAAAATAAAGAATAAACAAACTTCTCCTTGTTGTAGTAAATCAAATCAGTATGAGCGCTTTGCAAAGTCTTGTTCAGAAGAATATTTTGTAGCATAACTGAAACACATGATCTAATGCCTTTAAGTCACATCTATTACTGAACTCACAGTCTGGTCTGTAGCCAACACTTCTGGGTGTTCTCTTCACCAGCAAGCTGAGGAGAGAAAACAAGTTGATGATCACATGACTGCATAGCTGTAAGCATAAATGATAAGAAACATGGCTGCTTGAGGCAGTCTGTCAGTGTAAACCGATCCAATTTATGCCACACCTTGTAACATGAATTGGTGCAAAAGGTAGTTAGGAATTGAAAAGGCAGCTGTAAAGAGTTTTGATTACCTTGCCACTTTCACCATTTTGGGATTGTACTGTTGGAGAAGCTGCAATAATGTCTTCATTGTCTTCCCTGTGTCAATAATATCCTTGAAACAACACAAGACACAAACTTAAATTACTGGAACTGAAACAGCAAAAGGTCTACATCAATAGAGAGATTTAAAATTGAAAGCATACCTCCACAATCAGGACATTCTGTGTGAGAAAGAACAGAAAAGGCTTTAGTGACAACTGTGTTCTGAGCACATCTCATCTTCATATGTAAATGAACCCATAAGGGACGTCAATATGTCTGTTCTCTAATGGCCCTCAGGTGCCTGCCTCCATGGCTATGGCCTCGTCGTTAAGCAACAGTATGGGAAAACCTTTAATATTATGGCATCAGCCAGAGAGAGAAAGTTATTCGTAAGAAACTGTGTGAGAAAAAGTGAGACAGGGGTAGGTGGTGACATCTTAAAGGAATTACTGCCAAATATTTAATGCCGTGTAATTGGTTGTCAAACACGTCTGTGTTTAATTGCCCAATAAGGATTTATGTGACTGTACTTGTGATAAAACTAAGGTAGAAGTTTGACTAAATCACCCTGTGATGAAGTAGGTTCACTACTAGTACTGCACAATTTATCATGCATAATCATAAACAATTTGCGTTTCTACAATCAATAATCAGTGTTTAGCTTATTGGTCATAGCTAAAATCTCTGCAATACAGGTTTCCCCTTTCTCCTCACTTAACCTCCATTTCAGATGAAGTTCAGACTACAACCTAGCAAACCCTAGTAAAAATGGCATCCTCTGACCAAGTAATCTGAGTTTCAATGACTGTAGCTTTTGCAATGAACGTAGGCAGTTAACATCATGTGTACCATTAGCAAATCTGTCAGGCTGGCCAAAATATATTTTCAATTTAAGCTCTTTAGGCACATTAGTATGCTAACTGGCACTCGGCTACCCAGCCCACATTTGTCCTACCCAGTTTAAAGACCAATAATCATTTATATCTCACAAAATAATTATTATTTTAACCATGATTGCTCTGTCTAACTCACTGCTCACCTTTCCTGTTAGTGTAGACAGGTCATCCCCACCGATTACTTTGATCTCACCTGTTGATTGGTCATTCTGTGAAGACATAAGAATAATCAGGGCACATCAAAGATTTCACATTACTTTGTTGCAAGGGTGCAGAAAATACAACTGTGCAAAAAGCTGCATAAACCACTGAGCACATGAAAGAAATCAAGGGTAGGCAATACTGTATGTTGCATTATATAATGTAAATTATGCAGGTTGACTATGCTTTATATAACATAAATCATGTACAAAACTAGATGTGTTACAAAAGGAAGTTGTGGTCTGTGATTAACTGAAGCAATTACACATATGCAGAGATTAAAAAAATAAATTTGATACTGCAAATTTGAATATAGACAGAAAAGAAAAAAGAAAAAGAAGATTACACAGTAGCTCTTGAGGCGAATGAAGTCCACTGTCATTGGGATTGAGCGGTCGCTGTTCCTATTTAGAGCCTTGATGTAGTCCAGCAGGTCTGCAAAGAACTTGTAACCCCCTTTGAGCACACAGAGGGCCACGATGTGGTGCCCCCCCATGTCCTTCATGATCTCCCGGGCCAGCCTCTCTGTCCTGGAGTCACGTGGTGGGAGAGAGAGAGGATGGTCAGCTGTTTCTGCTACAGTCAGCATTAACTCTTACCTGTTTTTTTCTGTTTGCATCAGCAGGCATGGCTGTGATTTTTTAAGCTCTCCCAGCTATAATAATGGAGAGCTGGCTTTCAAAAATGGGTTTTAAAATAACTAAAATCATTGCTTTGACATGCATAAGATGAAACTCTGTTTCAGTTTGCACTTGTCCAATGCATGAAGGGGAAATATGGGATATAAAATTGACAACTGAGAGGGAAAAATGTCTTCAAATCAATGGACATAAACACAAACAAAGCCAGTAGTGCCGTGAACTGCTAGACAGATTTGGTGCTACATTCACCTACCTTTGATATAAATTGCTTATATAACAAAAATTGCTATTATAATTAATAACTAATGCATCAACCTACCTGTCCAAAATGAGTCCATGTGGGATGTAAACCCTCTCCAAGTCAGCTGCGTAGTGCTTTGGTATGCAGAAGAGGTCCAGGTCATACCCCTGTTCATCATCACTGATCTGAAAATAAACAGGCAGATCAAAAACTCAGGATGTGCTCAGTTAAAGCTTGACACAGAAGAGTTAAAATAATTTCCAGATGAATCATTTTGATTCAGGGCACAGCCAACGCTGGCTTAGATCCCCATCCACTCCCCCACATACTGTGGTTTCGCTATGAAACAGACATTTTGTAACAAAACAAACTGTTTGAGGACAGAGCTAGACAATGAAGTACTGTAACCGTCTGGGATGCGAGTGGAATCGACACTCAACCCAACAGCAGTAAAAATACTGACCTCAGCTTCTTTGGATGACCAATCACCTCACTCCTTTCACCCTAATGATGACAATAAATCCCTGTTTTTGGCACTACTGAAAAATCTAGGCAGACCTTCTGTCCAAATAAAGTCTTGAACGCACACAGCGCTTTCCCAAGAATTCCAACTCATGCTTAACTCTGTCCATGGTCTTCAGTATTCGTTATATTTCATTAAATCAAATTTCCTGCTGGAGGACAAACTGCCCAGCACTTGAACCCATGAAACATAACTGCTGTCATGTGACAGCTGGGAAGCTGGTACAGAGCTAAAAGTGCTGAGGGGTTGAGGCGAGTGAGCACAAGCAGACATGCAGTATTTACAACACAGAACAGTATTTAAGTGCAACCCAGTGGTCAGTCAGCGAAACAGGACTCATGTTTGTATAAGTGTCTCTGTTGAATCGGAATAACACATTTCCCACAAATACCCACTCAAGTGAAAACATGTCCATCTGGCTGGGCTACGCCCTTTCAATCCCAAAAAACATAACGGTTTATAGTGAGCAGATGTCTGGAGGGACACATGATCTGAAGGGGTTGAC
>OMLF01014038.1:10939-31572 GCA_900302615.1 Holocentrus rufus | reverse complement strand
GGGGGGGGGGGTTGCTTTTCTGTGAAGGAAATTGCTTAATCATTGGAGGTTATTTAAGTTTCCACACCATTCTTTTCCCCCTTTTGATTTCCTGGATGACTGTTTTGACATCAAAGTTCCCAAATTCAGCCCGTGAAGTGGTGGTCAGCTGGACCGTCCCCGATGAGAAAAGCTGTAAGGGTTGAAGAACAATATGAAGTCCCAGTGTTGCCACCTTTGCTGCACAAACAGAAGCTCAAACAAACAGCATAAAATGTGCGATCGTGTTCCCATCTTACCATGCACTTGTAGTGCGCAGCAACTTTTTTGGAGTTATCAGCATGGAGCATTCCTCTTGTTTCATTCTCCTCCTCCCCAGCGTGGCAGAAGCCGCAGCGCTGCCCTCCATCTCCCAGGCTGGCCCTCAGAGGTGACCTGTCCCGCTACAACACACAAGCACAACAATCAGAACAGCAAACCCGGCATCCGAGGCAGGTACAGTGCAAACAGATCATGTTCCACGCCGTCCTGGGGCTGTAACAGATTTTGTTTTGTGAACAGGCGTGTTGCCTTACATGGGATGAACTCTCCTCGTCCGCGCCCTGCGAGGAGGTGGAGCGGGTGTCTTCTGATTGGCCACGAGATCCGACCTTGGCTCTCCCCTTCTCAAACCTTCCCCGACCCCTACTTTGTGGAGGCGAGGAGTCTGAATCGTTGGCCACGCCCGCCTCTGCATCTGATAACAAACCAATCATCAGGCTTAAAACTGAGTCTTTACTGTTAATCCAAAACAAATAGAAGAACAGAGCTCAGCAGTGGCCACAGGGGAATATAAAATGTATTTTGAGGCAATGAAATAGCATTTTGTGTGCAAAAAAATTAACATCATTCCCTTGTTTTGATCAAATAGACTGCACAAGTTGTTTATCAGTACCACATTTTGTTCAATGTGTTACCTCAAATTTTATTTCTTTGTGCACACAATTCCTAATTTGTGTGATAATTCATTAACGTACCTACAGGTTTGTAAAATATGCACACATTTTATTAACCTTATTGAGTGCATTCTCAATTTTGCTCAAAGTTTCACACTGTCACCACAGAATACATATCGTTCCCCTGCATGCTGGCCACCACCAGGCTCTGTGTGGAAGTGTTGTCTCGGAGGATATTTTTAGGTTTAAAAACACAACCATTTTTTTTCTCTCTTGCCCTGAAAAGCAAGAGAAACTAAACAAAAAGCAGCCTTGTCAGAGCAAACCTGAAAATAGTGGTGGAGAAATCTTATTTTTATATCAGCAAACTCCCATACAATCTCTGGGTGAAACAGTGAATAATCAGCTCTACATTTTGCAGCCCACGAGAACTACTTTTAAATCAGCATATATCCTACTTTCCCCTCCCAACAGCTAAATGTAAAGCACAGAGCAGATGAAAGGGAATAGTGGCATGATTTTGGTAGCATCAGAATAGGTCCTCACAATCCATTTCAAAATAGTATCGTAAAGGGAGAATATAATTTTCAATCTGTCAAAGACTCCATGAAACAGAAATGAGAACACTGTGGTAAAGACGATGCCTTTTGGTCAACCGAAACCCAAACCAATAATCATTTCTTTTTAAATACTTTAACTCAAAACTCCTCAAGCTTTTAAATCATTTTATTGTAAATAAATGAAGAAAGGGCACGAGTATAAAATGACTAATTCATTTCTTCACATTATGTTTTGCAGGAGGAGTCGAGGAAAAGATGCACTGATGTCCTTGATAAAATTCCAAGTTGACATAATTTTGTGTCTTCTGGGCTTGAGTGCTTTATAATCACCCTTATGATTCCCCAAACAACTAAGAAAGTTTTTTTTATTTGATGGGCTCTGAGCTTTGCTTGTGCTTATGTTATGAATGAAGAGGAAAAGTCCAGCTCACAGTGGCGTAACAGACGTTCAAGTGTACTTTACCTTGAACAGCATCCTGTGAGGCATCCCGGTGTTTGCGACAGTAAACACTGCATTCAGGAGCAAAATAAGAACGGCATAAAGTAAGTTGGGTGAAGTGTGTCTTTATTTACTTTGGATTACCTTGTGAAAAAAAAGCCCAAAGGCAAAGTGACTTACAGGTAAATCCCTTGTGAAGGATTCTCTTTGATCTGGGCTCTGTCCTTCAGAGCGCAGTAGTAGTGATATGTCCTCCGGCACGTCTTCACATCACAGCCGATGGTAGCGCCGGGCCGGTGACATGAGGAACACATCTGAGGGAAGAGGAAACACAGGTCTGACTTTCACAAAAGAATAAGATCTAACTGGATTAACTGCTCTGCAATTACGTGCACTGCTCCTAAGCTTAATCACGAGAGGTGTTTACTGGTCATGGGATCCAAATTAAATTGTCAAACAGAGATATAAATATTAGTTTTCTCTACAAAAGATCATAGGGGAAGCAGAACAGTCCTGAAATGGCTCTGAAAGCCTGTATGCAAATAAAAGACTTTACTGATCCCCGTGGAGGAACCAGATCGTTTCAGAAATAGGATTTAGAAGGGGAAAGGAAATAGAATATAGATAAGCATAAAACTAGAATATAAAAAGAAATAAAAAGGGCAGATAAATAAATTAATTACCACTAAAAGCATGATATAATATCAACATCTAGTGGATGGATTACTAAATATGAAGTGCTATATATTTAAACGGATAAGTAAATATATGTATATGAAAAATAACTATAAACAAACACTGGCTTTACATATATATATGTATAGACACATTTGGTTTATTATATATGAATACAGGCATGTGTTTACAGGGTTATGAAATATTAAAATATTGATATGTACACAGTGGAGCCAGTAGAGTCACTGTGAAAATGTTGTCATAAATAAAAAACAATGTGTGAAACTGATGCAGGTGTTTATTCACAGCAACACACATGGTGTGCAAATGGGCCTTGTATTCACATGAATGTGTCTCCTGGACGCTGAGATACTCATGCACAGAAAGTGTTGTGGCATGTAGATGAACAATACAAAACATAAATAATTAAATGAATAAAAAAAATAACACGAAAAAAAAACTGCACATTCTTTCTAATATATTCCCTTTAGAAATACTGATAACACACTGAGTACATTCATTACTGTACGTTGTTTCCCTCTTTGTTGTTGCAACTGTTTGCTTTGAACTGTCCCATGAGAAATAAATAAAGCACCACTAAATTGAATTGAATGGAATTGAATGACTGGCAGTCCCTGAAACAAAAACTCCACAAAGGAGGTACCAAGTACAGGACTATTAAATAAAGCAGCTACTTGGTTTTCTCAGACATCAACAATTTCAACAATTCAACAACAATTTCTGAAAGTGTGGTGTTGTTATTGTGACACTGTCAGCATCAATAGCATCTTGTATCGCCAGACATATTTGGAGCAACAAATATTACTGTGAAAACACCCACCCCAAACACTTGTTTTGGTTGAAAAAAAAGGCACTGATATAAATATTGCTTTGATATCCCAAATCAGATCCATTGCAAAATGTCTCTTTAATAAACACAAGTGTTCCATTTTATGCCATTAAGAGCTGACAGTGAAAAAAAAAAAGGAAAACCTTTGGTCATTCACCTTTATGCCAAACAATGTCTAATAAAAAAATATAATAGAAGATAAAGTGTTTGAGCACTAAATATTATGCACTAAAATATACTTGAGCTATTTGTAATTTGTTGCCATCAGAGGCCTTGTTGACAGCTTCAGAGGGAAACACGGGTCTGAAGCTCCGCCTAGTGGCTCCTCTACCAGTCTGAAACTCCTTCTGCACTCCTTCTGCAGGATTAGTCAATACTCACCAGTTTGTTCCCCCTTTTGATCTCCTTCTTCACGTCTTCAATGGAAAATCCTCCGATGTTTTCACTGTCTGAGTGAGATGTGACCAGGGCAGAGGAGAAAAGCTAAATGGGACAATTATGAAAACAGGAAATGGTTAAAAAGGTGGCCTGTTCAGTATTTTCTATAACAAAACGCCGTCATAACACACTACTGCAGCAAATTACAATTTACTATGAGCTCCCATCTACAGAGCTTGCATGTTTAATTTTATTTTATTTAACTAGTTTTGATGGCTCACTTTCCAGTCTAACATGAAGGGTCTATAAAGACTTTGTTGATATTTGAGCAGAAGAACTCCTAAACTTAACATGTGCATGTGTTGGTGTACGTATCTGTGGGTGTGTGTGTGTGTGTGTTTTGATAGTACTCGAACGTATCATCACAACTAATTTCACTGTGATGACAAGAAAATCCTGCATATGGTAGTTTAATAATAAAAGTGTGTTTTTCTTAACAGCATGCCAGTGCCTCTGAGGCCACAGCGTCTGTATTCAGCTCACCATGCACTTGTGGTGGGCTGCCACCTTCTGGTTGTCCGACACCAGCAGCTGGCCGCACTCCTTGTCCCGGTTGGTTCTGCAGAAGGCACATTTCGGCAGCCGTGCTGCAGATCCTTTCCTCTGTCCCGACATGGCCAACCAGTCTTGTGGGTGCCCAAGTTTCTGTCTGAAAATAAACAACACAAACATGAGAAAACAGACAGTGACAAGTTACCTTTGTGTTAGATGGGCTGCTGGATGCTTTTCAAAGATATTATCAGAGCAGTTCCATAAAAAACATCCTCTTCAGTCAGTCATGCCACTGCCTTGTCATATGTCCTGCCGTATCAACAAGCCAACTTAGACAAAAGTAAGAGTGATTAGGTATTAATGCACAGATCAAATTTATAAGCCAGCCTCACGAACATTATATCACTGAGAGGAGCCAAAAGCCATAGGGCTTTTTAATGCATATTTGGATGGAGCCCAAACTCTTAGGCGAAGTGGGTAAAAGTGACCTTGATGAGAATGACAGCCCAACATATTGTCAGTGAATTATAGTAAGATAATAACAAACCTGTTATTCTGAGTTAATGAACATGTTCTAACAAGATATCTTTAAATCTTTGTAATTGTGTATCTGTATGACTATCCATAGCTTGCTTTGCCACACATCCCGAACAGACTCTGCTATTTATGTAAAAGTAATATGTTGTGTTCTTTAGCTAATCAACAGGGAAATCTAGTTTGTTTCTCATTTCCACCCAAATAAAAGTGAACGTTGTGAAATAATGGACACAAATCCCTGGAAACGAGCCAGTGGAAACGGTTTCCCAGAAACAGTTGGAAACATCACTTTGATGCGAGCAATACTGCAAGAAAACTCCAAAATAGAGCAATGAAAGTCACAAAAAACTGCCCTGCGTCCTAAAAACACTCTTAAAAAGAGCTGACTTGTTCAGATAAGCCTCTGATGGATGACACACAGAGTTGCTGAAAGTCTGAAGCTTGACCTTTTTCCAGTTTCAGATCCTGGTTGGTTTAGCCGAGTCCTGGATGGAGTCCTATGACTCCATAGGAAAGCTGAAATCCACGGACTCACACTGAAACTGCTGGCCAGCAGCGGAGTTTCATAAGACGCTGTTCTTGGTTGAGGAGGGTGGTGAATGTATTTTATCTCGGAGGTGTCAGCTCCAGACAGCATTAGCATAGCAGTGGACAAACAGTCTGGGTCAGTGTTCCTCAGGGTCCAGACTACTGCTGCTTCTCTTTTCTGCCAGGTAGTTTATTGCACTCACCTGTCGTCACGCGTCTACATCAGACCCAGATTAGACAGCTAGAGCAAAAACCGCCAGCGATACTCTGGACCCCGAGGACCAGATTTGATGACAACTGGTCTGCATGCAACCCAGTGTGTACCTTACACAAATATATATTTATGTGCGACATCCTCCACAACATCAAACAGACCACAAGCTGTGATACAATCACATGTTTTTTGTGTTGAATGCACACCGTCTGTTTCTCTATTTCATTGTATACTGTCTGCCCCAACTTGCCACCACTGCCAAAAACCAAAGATCCTGTGGGAAAACTGCAATTTTATTCTGTATGGCCTGTTATTGTGATAAGCCACAGGCCTCCAGGACGTACACATTAACATTTGGAGCATCTGGATTGATTTAAATTTGTATTAGATTACCATTTCCCATTGCATTTGAATAAAAAACTTTTGGACATTAATTATGTAATTTCTTTAGCATTCCTGCATAATTAATTGCTCACCATCACTATTTGATAAAGCCTAATATTTTATCTTTTAGTGTAGATGAAGATCAAACCTCCTAAACCGGTGCGCTTACATTTGCAGGGATAGTCTGGAGGAGATCTGGCCCACAATAATGCGCGACAGACGTTTAAAGATGCACCAAAGATACATTCAATAACATAATTAAATAGATGTAGAGAGTCCACAAACGAAAGTGGGTGTTTTTAATCACAATAGCAGTCTGCTGCGACGCCTTGATATAGCCATTACTGCCATGACAGCAGGGCCAGGATTTCACTGCGGCGGCAAACGCAACGGAGCCCAACGTGCAAACACACAATACTATTCAACTAAATAACAGAAATATATCAGCTATTTCAACCTATGCCGTTTACTGAAATGTTCTCAAACCACAATCGTAAACCACATGGCGACGGCGTTGACGATTTCATATTTGAGCTAGGTGGAAACAAGAAAAGTCCCCAAAATTCTCCCACAAAGTTTTGAATTAAAGGGGGTGTGTGTGTTTCTCCATCAAACTATATCTGAAAACAATTTGCGGCGTGAACATATGAACGCCCCAAAATAAACCGAAAGGCCTTTTGATGCAGGGAAATAAAGGTCGGTCGTAGGAAAATATGATCCTCCGACATACGTTTCGACAGGACACAGAATAACTACGAATATTTCCCTTTAAATTGTAGGAAATTATAATGACAGGCGCGGGTCTTTGCTACCCCTTTCGAAGTAAAGAGCGCCATACGTGATGTATCCCTCTGAAAAGACAGGACCTCAGCTTGTACGCCAGCATTACGGCCTAAAATCGGCACTGGGCCTTAAAAGACAGTGGCTATTTTCCAGCCTGAAAGACACATTTCACATCTTACCTGGTCGTATAATCTTATCACGTAAGGAGTGTAGAATAGGCGCAAAAATGTTCCCGTGAGTGAGTCTGTTCCTTTCCGTCCTTTCTGAGAACCGATCGTGCTTTTCACACCAGCATCAAGCTAGCCGGAATGAGAATAGATAACTTCCGGTAAAGACTTTCAAAATAAGAACCCTTCCCCCCACTGACGCTATGTTTTTTGATAACACAAAGTAACGAAGTGAATAAATAAAAGAGTACGGGAGGTATTTTCAGTATTTGTAACCAAAATTTTCCTTTTATATCACATTTTTAAGACATATAGGCCTGCAAGGCATAGACAAAATAACGGAAATACGACATGAAAATTACTTTGATTTTGAAGTAACTATCACAATTACAAAGGCAGTTGTAGCCTACAGACGAGTCATATTAAGTGGAATGCCGATTAGCTCTTTTAAAGCAGTCAGCTCTTGAGAGGTTTGACAAACACCACTTTTCTTTTTTTTTTAGGTCAGATTTCCCAGCAAAATGAGGTAACTAACAGAGTTCCAATATACTAATAGGGGGTGAGCAAATTGCAGATGCATTATTCACAAAAACAGCAAAATGATTTTATGTGCCAAAGGGTTAATTAAGTCTTGAAAATCATAAATACAGGCAAACTGCACTGGCAAGGAAACAGTGTGTGCACAAGTCAAAGCTCATGGTGAGGGATAAACTGACATCTAATAACAAAATAGTGCTAAATCACACTAAATCACTCTCTCACGCTCTCTCTCTCTCTCTCTTTCTCTCTCTCTCTCCCCTCTCACACACACACACACACACACACACACACACACAAGTGTAGTCTCAAACACCACAGATTTTAACCCATTTCCTCTGAGAAGCAGCCCCCACAAAAGTTGTAAATTACTTCACAAAGCAGTTATTTATGAGAGGGCTGCCATTCAGAAACCCTTTATGTCCAATGACAATACACACAGATGCCTAAACTGATGCAAGGGGTACAAACATTAACCCCTGAGCAATGGGGCCAAAAGTAATGTGGTCTTTCACCATTTTTTTCCCCTAAATCTGGATCAGTTGGAGGAAGCTGGAGGAAGCCTCCAACCCACAATGTCTGTTGCCAGTGTCAAAACACAGTGGTGCATATTCTGTAATGGTAAGGCATCCCATGAGCATCATTAGTACCACAGAATGCACTTCACGGTTATCAGCCAAGGAATAAAAGGCAAGCTATCTTGTTTTTACAGGACCAGGTATTCTCACCATGTCTACTGATTCCTGGTGCTGTTCCCATACACATTAAATAGTAAGATCTCCACACATACTTATCAACATGGTCATGAGAGGCTTCAAGAACACCAGGTTGAAGTAAAACACCTTCCATGGCCTCCTAAATCAAGTGTCTTTGTATAAAGGCCACATGATGAAATAGTAAATGAAAACATCCTCATAGAGAACAAGGAAATACTCCCATGTAAACCTTACTTGGAAAAAAGAAACCTCACAGACGGGGATCCTTCCAGGACAGTAAGGGATGCAGCTGGTACTGAGGGTGGGCAAACAAAGATTATATACTGATAACAAAATGGAACATAAAAAAATGTATAAAACATACAAAACAAGAGTGCTTAGTAAACATCTGGCTCAGCATTAACCTTGATGGTGACAATCATCACTGTCATCATCACGGTCATCATGAGCCACAGCCGCCTGAAATGAAAAGAGACAGGAGACAAACCCATACACACAGCAGACAAAGTCGACAAGGTTTACTTCAGTTCATGGAAGCACACACCAACATGAATGAACAGATGATGTCAAAGTTTAGCCACAGTTGCAGCACAGTTTTTCTTAAGGAATAGGAGCCATGGATGTCAAGGCAGCCAGAATAAGTCATCACTGAGATGACTGTACTTGCAAACACAAGAGATGGAAGCTGTCTTCTAACTCATAGACTATTGCTTTGGCACAATTGTTCGTGAAAGCAATAGGAACTCTATTAGCTGCTGTTCAGTCAACTAGCTCACACATCACACACTGTACAGTTATTGCAGTTAGAATATTGTACACTTTGTCCTACAATTTGTCCTAAATCATGATTAATGTAAAAATGAACGAGCCTTAGTGGAATGTAACAAGGTAAGTATTCCAAACTGTGGTATATTTTGTTTGTTTTGTAAGATGAGCAAACCTGAAACAAAATGTTTTCAATGTATGATTATTATTTTATTTCAGACAGCCACAAACAACTGCATCCCAAAACATAAAGTTCCAATAGTGATGCGGCTTTAAATGGACACAGTACAGACTGACGTTAGGTGCGCACGATTATTTGTCCGTGGTAGACCGGTGAGAGGAGCCTTCGTCACCTTCACTTTGTGTAAGCTCTGCTTCTGCTCCTCCCACGCCAGATACGCTGAGCTATGAATTCACGCAGCTGTATATCAATGAAGAAGGCGTTGCCGCATTTTTTGGTCTCGTCAATGTTACTGGTTGAAACAACTGACAGTCAATTCGCACGAACGTCGCCAACAAAACATACCCGCCCAATGTCCCTGGGATGAGGAGAGAACAGGAGCTTCACCAGAACAGGGAAATGAAGTTGTCAGACAGGCCAACCCTGCAGTACTCTGTATAACTTAGCTAGCTAGCAAGTTAGGTGACGGACGGTTACGAATAGAGAGATTAACATCAAATATCATAGCTATGAAGGTCGTCCGTTTGAGTAGTTTGTAGCTACACTTGACACACGTTAGGCAGCTAACGTTAGAGATCCCAGATAGAGCCATTTCTCAGTATAGTGGAGTAAGTTACTGGTAACAACTTGCTAACTGACATTAGCCAGCTAACCTTTACCCACCGAGCCTCCTTCAAGTGCAAAACTAGTGGTCACTTGGTGAGTCTTGTCAACCCAAACTGGATAGTGTTTCAGCAGTTTGTGTGTTTTCATATACTGCTTGCTACCTTATTACTAAAACATAAAAGCTAATTAGTTGACTTGTTTCTACTGGCAGCTCACAAGTTAGCATGCTGAACTTTGCTGATAAAATGTTAACATCTTGTTCTTAATGTTTGCCGTGACATCCTTGTTGGAGTTTGTAACTTAGCGTTTTTTAAGTCTGCTGTGCACCCAGTGAAATGATTCAGTTGTTCAACTAATGGTACCTGTTTGTCTGTGGCAGGGCATACAGCAACGTTAGCTATGTGTGTTGTTTCTAAGTTTTAACAAAGTGTCAGAGACTTTTTTTTTTTTTTGCAGATTCCTTAGCCAGCGTCGATTTTCACTGAAATACTAGCATAGCATAGCTAGCTGAAGCCTCGCTTTCTTCAGGTGTGAGCTTTGCAGCCATTTCCTGTCCCTGAAAGGTACAGGAAGTTAAAATGTCTACACATTTCAGTTGACTGTTCCCTCCCTTTGCAACAGTTTCTTACTTCACTGGAGATTAGGCTTGGATTACTTTGCCTCCATCATGCCTTTTCCTTTTGGGAAGTCTCAGAAGAATCCAGCAGAAATAGTGAAGAGTTTGAAAGAGAATGTGGCATACATGGAAAAGCTGGAGGCTTCAGAGAGCAAAAAGTGTGAAAAGGTCAGCAATGATGTGATGTGCATTATTTTCTCTGGCTGTTTTTACTCTTACTCTTAATGTCAATGGACGGTCCTAGTTGTTGACTATTTTTCTGTTATTAAGGTTGCAGAGGAAGTGTCAAAAAATCTGGCTTCCCTGAAAGAGGTCCTGTGTGGGACAGGCGACAAGGAGCCTCAAACTGAGGCAGTGGCTCAGCTTGCACAGGAGCTGTACAACACCAACCTCCTCATTGCTCTCATTGCAAATCTGCAGAGGATTGATTTTGAGGTGGGGGAAATGCACTGTTTTCTGGGATGACTTTTATGTGTGTAAAAAGTATTGATTTCTTTGTGGTCAGTGGGGGCCTGATTAGGATAAGCCCAAAGCAAAACTGTGTTTTCATATTAGCACTCAGCCAGCTATTCATCAGAATGACTTTCACAGGGGAAGAAGGATGTGGTGCACTTGTTCAGCAATATTGTGCGACGTCAGATTGGTACTCGCACACCCACGGTAGAATACATCTCTTCACACCCACAGATCCTCTTCATGCTTCTGAAAGGGTAAGTTGCATTTTTCCAGGGTGCAGGAGTTAGTATTTGATGTATCAGATATGTTTGCCTGGACTGTTGAGTCAGATGTGTCTAAGGAAAATTCCATTCTTGAATGCTCATACACTGTTAGGTAGCATTAATTATAGGTAAACTCTTTCCAGGAGTTATTTTACCATGAAGAGTCATTTACATTTTTGTTACACCCACTTTCCCTCAACCTGCCCCGTGATTTTTTTTTTTTTTACATTTCCCAGAATATTTTTTGACAGCTCACAGAGAACAGGTGTGAACTTGTTGGTTTCAGCCGTGGGTTATATGTACAGGTGCAGACAGCAATAACAGAGAGAGTTTTTCTAGTCAAGAAAAAGTGGGTCATGCCACTTATTTAGACTGCAGCATCGTATAGCTGCATTGGCCTGTGATCTTTTGAGGCTGCTGCCAGTCGAGAAATTGGTATCTCTGCCTCTTCTGCGGTATATTTCTGTATGATTGAGCATCTGTGCAAAATGGTGGGTCTATGAAGAAGGTCTTGCTTTTTGATTTTGAGGGACTGACACCAAAGTTTAACATTAACACTGATTTTTTTGATAATTGATACATTTTCTGCAATGCAACACCATTTTAGCTGCACAGTAAATATCTGAGCATTGTGTCTAAGATTGGCCAGGTATCTGCAGGAATAACAAAAATACACCATGATACAGTAAAACATGCCCATAAATGCGAGATGCATCACCAACAGCTTTTTCTTAGTATTAAAAAATTGTTGTAGTGTGGATTTGGCCTTCAAGGACATTGGTTTTCTGCTTTTTCTTTTCTCTAATATTCCATCTAGAATGTATATTTTATGATAGGTAAACACACACGATGCAAGTTACTTCACTGAAAGAGTTGACATGTGTAAACTTTTGCAGATATGAGAGTGCAGAGGTGGCCCTGAACTGTGGGATGATGCTGAGAGAGTGTTTGCGTCATGAGCCGTTGGCACGGACGGTGCTCTTCTCTGAGGAGTTTTACTGCTTCTTCCGTTATGTGGAGCTGTCAACCTTTGACATTGCCTCAGATGCTTTTGCCTCATTCAAGGTGCACTGCTAAATTTGCTTTGTGATTACGTTATGTTTGTACTAACAGATGATGATAATAATCTTTATTCGTGTAGCAATTAATCCACAATTCTCTGTGTGTTTACAGTATTTAAATCAAGTAGAAAAGCACAAATAAAAAAGACTAAAAATATGAATTAAAAAAAACAGATTGAGTCTAACATCCTGCTCTCTGCTGTGCCTGATCAGGATCTGCTCACAAGACACAAGATTATGTGTGCAGATTTCCTGGAGACCAACTACGAGAGGGTGAGATTTCTAGTGTAGATTTTGAAGAGAAACGATGCTCTTGCTGTGCTTAACATGCACGTATACATTTGGAAACATTATTTTTTTCCTCTCAGGTGTTTACAGAATACGAGAAACTCCTGCATTCAGACAACTATGTCACCAAACGACAGTCTTTGAAGGTACTCATACCATAACTTTCAAATCAAATAATCTAAAACTGCAGTCACAATCCCTATCAAACCTTCATTTGGGTTCCTGATACATGAGCAGCTAAATCAGACAAAGTGCTCTCCATTTAACTTCTTCTTCTTTTCAGCTCCTTGGAGAACTTCTGCTGGATAGACACAACTTCACTGTCATGACCAAGTACATCAGTCGATCAGAGAACTTAAAGCTGATGATGAACTTGCTAAGAGATAACAGCCGCAACATCCAGTTTGAGGCCTTCCATGTCTTCAAGGTGTGTATTGCTGTGATAGAAAGCATAATAAATTGCAAAAAGGTTTCTTTACCTTCTAGGACATACAATAAGCATCAGTTATTATTTTTGCTGAACAGTTTACACTACACTGAATAAAAAAATAAGTATTGCAAAACATTATATTTCCTTTTTTTGGAAGAAAATCTCTAAGTTAATCATTCTGTAGTTTCTAAATCAGAATACTGTCTATAAAAGTGTAACCTATAATTTGTTGCATTTTTGTATTACTAGTAAGAGAAGCTGTTACATGTTTTTAAGTGATAAGACATCTCAGTTTGGGGTGAAGCTGTTAAACTCTAGTTTCTGTTGCATCCCTCTCTACTCTCACAGGTGTTTGTTGCAAACCCCAACAAGACTCAGCCTGTGCTGGACATCCTGCTGAAGAACCAGACCAAGTTAGTGGAGTTCCTGAGCCACTTTCAGACGGACAGATCCGAGGACGAGCAGTTCTGTGACGAGAAGAACTATCTGATCAAGCAGATCCGAGACCTGAAGAGGCCCACGGCGCCCGAGGAGGCATAAGGTTGCATGGATGACCGCTCCGTCAGGTGGTGTTATTTTTAGAGGTGGCGGTCGGAGGGATTGAGCACTCGGAGCAGTGAGAGTGTAAGAGACATACTTCATTAGGATCCATTAACCTCGAAATATAGGAGTAAAGTAAAAACTACTTCTTGTACCTTTTTCTTAGTGTGGACGTGATTTCCATCAGGCAACTGTGAGTGGGCCAAGAACTGTTATTTAAACTTTAGTGCTTCTTTAGTGATAATGAAATGCATCTAGTCAGAGCTTGTAATGTTGGACCTTAAACTGTTACCTTTAGATAAGCAATTTCCTCATACAGGGTCAGTAGAAAAGACCAGACAGTAAAAGAAACAACACCCCATCCACAGCCAACACAAGCTCTGAGGTGCTCTTGAAAGCCTTTATCAGAAAGATGTCAATATATTAGCGACTTCAAAAATAATGAGGAGGAAATAAATATTTTGCTAATGTAAGTTTATGGTTAACGTTTTGAAACTTAACTCTTCTTTCTAATACATTGCTTAGTCCAACTAATTCCATAGTATTGGTTTATTGCCTTATTGTAAGCTATTCTGTTGTTCTGGGGCTTAAATGATCTTTTGAAATGCGACTTTAGCGTAAAGACATCTGGATTATATATTAGCCGGGTCAGCGCATGGTAATTTTTGGTGATTAATAGGTGGTTTAGTAGGCCTTTGGTGCGTGTGTAAGGTTTGAGGGGTCAGAAGTCATCCTGCTGTATTTGCTAATGCATTAGCTGGCATAGGAAGAGAAAATCAAAACCATAGAGGAATCAATTTATTGTGCTAGGGTTTTTAGCCGGGCTGTGGTCAGCAAGGCTTACACGACTGAAATAGAAACGAGGCATCAGATAATGGCTGCAGGGTGTCAGGCAGCCATCAGTTCATCGCTAACATGGGCAGTCAGGACATACCAATTGATCTCAATGGCTGCATTTCATTTCATCCCCGGATACTGAGTAAAGATGACAATGACTTATTTTTAGGTAATAATTTTACTTTATAAAAACTATTTAAGAAATATACAGACTTTGAGGTTTTTTTTCTTTAAATTCTCAGAAAAAAAGTGGGAGTGGGATCCATAGGACGAATAATGCCACAAAGCAACAGACTGTAGGACAGAAGCTCAACAGAAAAAAAAAAATTTTCACCAGACGCTTTAATAAGCTGGTTGATGTATAACTATCTTCGGCTCTGCTGCTTTACAGCGACAGCACTGCTAAACAGAAAAATAATATTTATGTTTTACTTGAAGTGTTGCTGATAAGGCATTATAATGCATCATAAGCATGTTATAAGTATTGATATTGGAACATGTCAATCCGTTATTTTAATTGACATGGCATGTCAAAAAGACTACAGTGACATGGTATCTGCCGTTAAGGATTGCTTTTTCCTGGATAATCCAACTATGGATGTCAGTTGAGTTTTAGAAACCCAACATGGTGGTATAAGGGTGATTTTTTTTTTTTTTTTTTTTTTCCTCCATTCAGCCATGCCGACCATCTTATACACTGGACTTTAGTGTTATGAGGCAAAGTACATTCTGCCTCCATAAAATCCAGACAAGATATTGAAAGTCTTGGTTGATGAAATTTCTGTTTACTCTTTTTGAGTTTCAGTTCAGTTACTTAGAAGAATACACATAATTCAAATTTTCATGCATTTTACTGTTTTTTTATGTGATTGTGATTATAATTAGAGTACATTATAATATGCTTATGATGCATTAGTATGCACTTCCTATCAAGTCTCTTTACACTCACAAAATAACGACATACACTGTTTAAACAAGCACAAGTGTGTTTTGGATGATGCGCACTGAATTTACCAAGTTCCTCACATGGGTCACCTATGAGTTGAACAACTTAAAAAGCATTCTGTTGAAATAATTGCCTTACTTGTCACTGTTACTAAAATTGCATATTAGGGATTTCAAGAAATATGTTGCGTGTTGGCACAGTCTTAGTATATACCTCATGGGATTTGAGTTTGTAAATGCTGTGTTCTCTTTCTTTCCCTCCTTGACAATATATTTTATTTGACATTTTGGATACAGAACCGTGGTTTGTATGCATGCCTAAACTTGATGAATATGTTTAAACTTGAACAGGGACTGCAACCTGGTTTTCACAATAGAAAACCAGACTTTTAAAACTAAATATTTTATTGAGTGGTGCCACAAAAATGTTAATTCATAATGAATTGCAATATGGTACCATATTGTGAATGCTGCCTTACTTAAAGAAATTTAATGGATTGTAATGATCATGTAAAATTCCTGACCTCTTAATTTGTTTTTAAAACCAAAGTCAAGATGAAAGGGAAAAATGTGCATTTCAAGTCCCAAATGTAGCACAAATTTCTCAGACCAACATCCAACAGCCAAATGAATTATTGCTACAAATGTGATCCTGTGAGTGTACATACATTTTGAATAGAGTACACTCAAAATAGGTTTTTAGTCCTAGTTAATTTTCATTTTTAAATCAATGTGCATGGCTCCAAAATAAATGTAAGGTCGATGTCAGACCTTTCTGGGTCCATAAATTTGTTTTGGAAATCTGCTGTGGATGTGGTGCACAATGTTTAAATAGACTGATGTCGTCCTGCTCACTGTGCATCGTCATGTCAGCCGGTGTCTGAGAGAACGACTGCACAGTCTGTGGGCTGAGATTTTTCTCAAAACATCCCTGGCACTTATAAATTTATTAAAGAGTTTGTGATTATGTAAGATGTAACTGTCATTAATGTGAAATACACAACTTTCAAAAATAATGCATAACAATGCACTTGGGCTTAACACACATGCCCATTACTTATGTTTGCATTAGCTCAAGTAAGCTACCAGTCAGTTTATTAGTCCACTTTATTTAATTAGTCTGACTGAAGATTTACATATTGAAAGTTCTAAATTTGGCTATTATTGGTTACACTTTAATATCCAAAATTATATTGTTGTACCACCAATAATTAACCACCAGGGCTGTTTTAAGAAATAATTCCATGTGACTTTTTTGAAATACGAGTCCCATCATGATGTGCATTTTGGCAAGGATAAGCTGTATATAAAGATTCATTCATCAAATACAGAACAGCTCATTCTCCAGAGGGAACTATTGGCATCTTGTATTAGTTGTACAAAAGAAAACATTTCATGTTATAATCCTACCTCTGGTTATGTGAGTACAAATAATTCACTGGCAATTTTATTTAGACATCAACATAAATTCCTTCATGTAAGATCAAGACCATAAATTTTGAAATGTAAATGTTGTGTTTTACTTTTTCACTCTGTTGCCTTCTTTTTCCCCCCATAACCTTATAGATATATGAATATTTTCCTTATTTACCATGGGAGAGAATTGTAAGTGTATATAGATTTATTTTAAAGAGCAAAAGTGTGAAAGCATTCATGAAAATAAAACTTAATGGCACAATATTTTCTGTGACTCCATCAGTCTAGATGATAATCTTAGATAAGTGAACTCACCTACAAATTGAGAGCAAGTTTCAACCCCACTGAACTTTAGGCATTACCTTAAGTGAATGAAATGTGTATGAAAAATGAAGATAAGAAGCAGTGTTACTCAGCAGCTCAGTCTTAAACTACAAGATTTAGGTTTTACATTTAAACTTGTGCTTTTATTCAGAGTAACTTAAAAGTACAAAAACAAAAGCTGCTTTAATTGTGAGGTCAGCTGAATTACAAGCAAACAAAAATAAGGAGAGGAAGGTTGGACAGCCCTTACAATATTCCTGTGACCACATAATGACTATGAAAGACAAATGCTTAGAAAATAAATAGAAAAAAGGTATGGAGAGAGATGGATGGATTTTTCTCATGAGATTAATGGAGTACACGGGATATCATCCAGTGTTCCATTTATAACATTAATTTATACAATTGTTAAAATGGAATTCATATTAGAATCATTTAAACGTATAAGATGATTTATAAGAGGCATAACTTTACATTTAGTTGTTTTTTTTTTATTGCTTACAGAAAATTGGAGAATTTTCAACTTCAGCTGGAATTTGGCTGAAAGCAAAACTTTTCTCTCTATAAGAAACTGAGTAATGGAAAACCTTAAACTGAGTTCCATTTCTAAGCCGAATTTGTGCTGTTACTTTTCTTGGCTCCTGTCATCTACTCCATCATACCTTTTGGTCGTCAGTGCTCTATCTGCAGCATCTTTGTGTTTTCTCATTACAGTGAAAGCATCGCTCAGGCTGTCAAGCCGTGCTCCTGCAGCTCACACAGCCCTGGAGGAAACATTTTCCTCATCATTCTCGCTGCATGTGCTGATATCTCACATGTGTTCTTTAGATCTTGCTCTCATGATTGATTAAATGTTCACAACTGGGTTTACTTATTACTTGCTGTCCTCTTACCTGCTGTCTACTGCAACCACTTAAATGTGGATTTGCAGATGCACTGCCTGTCCTCTGACAGCCTACATTTGGAGATGATTTCTTTGTCAGGCTTCTCAGCTCTTAAGAGAAATACCTAGATGCATCAAAGTTCAAGGAAGGAAGGCACAAACAATGTCTCCACCCAGTGGCCACCTGATTGATTTCTCTTATTGTCACTCAGACACAAAATGCTATTGAATCTTTTAAAAGCCCACTCTTAATACTGCTGATGTCTCCTAAGATATTCCATATTATTCTTTACTTTTTTACAAAAACTCATACTGTTGCAGCCACGCAAACTTAGCCTGCGTAGCTTTTTCCTGCAGCAGCTCTGCAAAATTCTTCTGAGCATTCAGATCAAATAGCTATATCAGATAGCTGACATTTTTCCTTTATTTCAAGTTCTTGCCAAATTATTTTGCCAGCATCATGACTTGTAATCAATTTGTGCACATCTTGTAAAAGCTAGAAATCTACAGTTAAGTTTCAGTGATGACTGGTGCTAGTTTGAAATTGCTGACAGTCTATGGATGGGAGAATATTTGCATATAGCTGTAATGAACTGCACCTTTACCTCCAGTAAAATCATCCCGCATACTGTCAGTCCCCCTTTATATCTTCTACAGTCCATTTTCCCTGTGGCGCAAATTAATATTAGCAGTGTTTTAATAACCTACCCTCCTTTTAGCAGCTCTGAGTCCAGAGCAGCAGTGTCACTGGTTGTCCCCCAGCCCTGTTCAAAACACTGGGATGCATTCCACCGTACCAGGAGGCAGCCTGCATGACTGAAGGCAGTTCAATCGACTGGCAGTCTACTTTTTTTCTGCAGAGCTCAAATTCCCCTATTTGAAATTTGTGTCAGCAAACATTTTAACATCATGATTTTACAAGGTTTGCCTTTATTTGATGATGCAACATCTAAAGCTCATTCATAATGTAAAAAATATAAATATATGTATTTCAGCTCGTCTGAACCATTGAAGCATTGGGCTCAGCATCTCAACTTCTTAACTTTTAATTAGTGCAGCCTCCCAACTATTGCTTCATGAGAATAACTGTGTTTGTAACATGCATGGAGAAAAAGAATAAAGTCAGCTGGAATTTAAGTCCACCAATCGCACACTATACAAGCAGAGAAAATGCAGTCTGGGAAAGTAGGTTAAAGTTCAATCAGGCAGGGAGGCAAATAAGGCTACGATGGAGAATATTCTCACCGCAGAGGGGGTACCACGCTTTGAAAACGCTCTGTCGGCCTGGTTAAGGTTGGGATCACAATAAGCATGTTTGAAAAGTATGCAAAGGGCACATTTTTGGCTCCAAATCAAGCGGGAGGATTGAGGGACATGCTGCTGCAGATAGAGCACAAGGCTATGTGGGGGTAGGGTTTACAGGGGTTACAGGTCACAAGCCTTCTGGGTCTCTTTGACCACAGCACTGAATGGAAAAGCGAGATGGGTAATCAAACTATTCACCTCTCAAAACTGCAATTTCTAGGTTTGCAGGGGACTTTCGGGGCTGCAGCGCAATCACAGGAGGGTCTAAATGTAAAGGCAAAGCAAGGAATACCATGTTTGTGTGGATTAAGGGGACATCTACAAGATTGCGTCGTCTACACTCCTTTCCCCACCCCCACAAAGAGAAAAACAACAAAAAAGATGCTCACGCAATTTCATGCATGACAAAACTTTTTGTTGGTCAAAAAGGGTGGCAAAGAGGGCTGCAGAAGATCCAACATCTGCGTGGTAAGGTACGTGGTGTTGTTGGAGTATCTTGCATGGTAAGGCTGTAGCATAGCCCACTGAAGCCACGCAATTTCAAATACCCCAACAAAATACGAAGGATAAAAGGTAGGTTGGTTGTGTGCATGCATCTTTTCCTCTTTATTCCCTTATAGTTGATATGTTTGATAATTGGGCTGGTTTAGAAATGGTTTCTCATAAAACGTTCTGTTAATAGTGTAAAAATTACGGTTGCGACTTGATTTACCCCCTTTCTCTGCATAATGGAATAGGATTGATGGTTTGTTAAACGTCTTATCAAGATGGAGCATATTCAGCATGTGTGATGCAATGCTTTTCCTGTTAAAATGACTTTCGGATTGTTTCGGTAGAGTCAAAACTTATTGGTTGAACTTAAAGAGACAAAAAAGTTTAATTTGTGTATTGGACGTGTTTTGATGATTTTTAATAAGGCTATTAACACGTTCACGCTCAGATTTAATAATCCGCATAAACTCCAAAATTCCGTCACCTGCTCCTTCAGAGGTGTAAATGGCTGTATTAGTTATATAATTGAAGAAAAGTAGATGCGATTCCCATTGAAATCCATTTTTTAAATTGACTCGAGTTGAGCAGGTGGTCACAAGACGCAGTTGGCGCCACTTTGTAAAGGCGCAACACCTTTAGTGCACTCGAACCTCGTTGATAAACCTATTTCAAGGTAATA
The DNA here is from genome assembly GCA_900302615.1 of Holocentrus rufus. Lineage (NCBI taxonomy): Eukaryota > Metazoa > Chordata > Actinopteri > Holocentriformes > Holocentridae > Holocentrus > Holocentrus rufus. The sequence continues at coordinate 11,251 of OMLF01014038.1, read as the reverse complement.
AAAGGGAAAAAATAAGACTACAATTAAATGTTGGTTGGAGCTGCAGTCTTAGCTTTCAAACTTGTGTTTATGGTTTTAAGGATAAGTTTAAAATCCTCCCGGTGTTGTTCAATGTACAGATAATGTGACTTTACAGACCAGGGAATTTATATTTTAAATGTGTCTAGCCTAATCGGTTTAGACTAATACATTTGTAGCAGACACTGCAACCTTTTAAGACTTTGGCTACAAAAATATTGAAATGAAAAATATAGAAAGTATTATAAAAATAATATAGAAAATAATAGAAAAATGATCAGTATTGCAAGTTGA
>OMLF01014038.1:0-10919 GCA_900302615.1 Holocentrus rufus | reverse complement strand
GTTGAAAGAAGACAGTAGATTGATATATTACAAAGACAGAAACTTTACATCGCCCTTTTTGAAACAACAGTTACAATGTGCTTTACAAGACAATAAAATAGCTATGAAATAGTAACAATTCAACAATTAATGATAAAACAATTAAACAAAGATAAAATATGTGCATTAGTAACTTAATGGAATGTGATTTTTTTTTTTAGTAACATACACAATAAGTCTAATTGGGACTGTCTGAAAACTTTGCCCTCCTTAGCCCAGTTTTAACTGCATTACCAATATGAGGAGTTTATTGTCCAAGATATTCCCTCAATCTGTCAGACTGAAAGTTTCATGTTTCAAACTACATCAATAGATGATGGCTTTATAATATATCACACCTACAATAAGTATATTTCGAGCCCGTATACACCCCTGCACAAGACAAATGAGAAGATGTCTGTTACGGTTTGCCTTGAAACAAACATTTTGCAATCACTGTTGGCAGTGATGGAGTGGCAAATGAAGCGGTGGGTTAAATAATTACCTCCAGTCGATGATCATCACAAAGCAAACCATCAATTTAGGAAAAAATCAATTCTACTTTCAGAAAAGAATTACTTATCCATTCTTCCCTTAAAAGAGCCTGTCTTCAAATAACTTGCTTCAGTTTGATAGTGTTTGTTACATACCCTCAATTACATCCCCTATTGTAGGTCTTAATTTATTTTCCCTACAGCTTTAAAAGACAACTTCTTTGGGCCCTGGTTTATAGGGTAAAACGTGTTTGAGTTAAAGGATCATTTTCATTGTTTACATGCCACTGTTGATCAATTTTGTTCTCTTTCAGATGGAGCAAACTGGGAATAGCTGATGTGGAGTTGGAAGTAATCTAGGACATCTGTCCCAGAGGCGTCGTGCCCATTCAAATTCGAGGGTGCTCGTGACCCCTCAAATTTTTTGAACTCTGCTTTTTCTCCCATGAGAAATAAAATTGTATCAGACTGTAATCGCAGCATAGACAAGTTATTTTCTCTAAAAATGTGGCTGAACCAGTGCAGAGGTCGGTTGGGTAGTATATAGCCTTTCCAGCTCTCATCCCGTCTATAAGGTTTTGGTTAATTTCCAGATGAGTCGCGTCTTCTTTGAAACATATAGGGCGGTGAGACGTTGTAGACAAAAGACTGACGGTCTATCTTGTGTCACCCACTCGTCACTGGGCCCAGGCTATAGTATTCTGCCCAATGTCGTCAAGTGTCCACATCAAAGTAATTTCCATTTGCCGTCTTTTCAAAATAAAATAAGTAGTGTGGACAGTACCTACACCAATACTGAACAGACGTGTTGCTTATTTGAGACTTATTTAAGACTACGCGGTGAACTAAATAGACCTTTTGACACTTCGATATTACGGTGAAGATGCGAGAATCTACACATTGTATGACGCTTTTATTTTGGTAAACCGGAAGTTGGAAAACAAGTGCCGGCGGCTTGTGATTGCCGTGAGAACTAGCTCCCTGCAATCTCTTAAAAGTGAATATATTTCAAATATTCTGGTGAGTATTTTGTCTAGAAAACTCACAGGGCACTAGAAAACGATACAACACACACGGCTGTGGTGTTTAATTGGGGTTTTATAGAGCTAGTATGAGCGAAACCTTATTTCCTAGTCAAAATGAACGTAGTTTGCCATGTACACAGAAAAGCCAAAGCAAGCCAAGCAAAAAGCAGCAGGGTGCATGTCAGCTAAAAGACATGCAGCGTTCACAGGCTTCTGGTATGATGAGATAGGCCTTGGGATATTAGACCTCCATTATTTTTGCTCTGCAGTGTTGAATATCTCCCAAATAGTCTGGTTAAGTCCTTTGTGCAGACCCTAATTAATATATTAACAATAACAGAATGTGGTAATTAATTAAATATGTCTTTACATGTGAAAAGGGGTAGTTTTTTCACTGCATTATTTGGAAAAAAAACATTTCCCCATGTGATTTCTGCCACAAATTTCTGTTACAAATAGGCCGTGCTTAGTGGTCGTTCACACAGAGAATTCATTCACACATTGGCTTTTTCTGTCTCACAGCCGTGAATGTAAATCTCTCTGGTTGTCACACCATCCCAAAAAAAAGAAGACAGCTAAGTTACACCAGTAAAATAAATGTCTGTTTTCTTAATTCCTTAGTTGTCATTTCATTTACCCTGTAGATTTTGATTGGTAGAACAATGCCTTTATTTATTTATTTATTTTTAGTTTATTTTTATTTATTTGTGTGCATGTGCATGTGTGTGGGTGGGTGTGTCCCCTGCATAAAAATGGGTGCATGATGCCCCTGATATGTCCCATGACTTCCATGCCTCTGTCGACCTTATGGTTCTCCAGCTAAGGTGCATCTAGTGTAGTTAGTGAAGTAGTCCAATATCTACTGCCCTAGTTGCTCCTTCTGGCTGGAGGGCTTGTTTTGCCAAGTCCTGAAATGTACTTGGCCATGTTTTTCATTACATTTGGCCTGCAAACTCCTGTACTGCTGTAATGAAATGCCTCTTAGTTTTCTTTTTGGAACATTATTACAGCACTATATGTTTCAATTCAGCCGACTTGTTCAGCTATATCACACAGAGCCACTTTCAGCCTTGTCCCAACGAACCCCTCAGATGAGTATACATATTAATATGCATGTAACAAAACTAACCTAATTAGTCTCTCATTATTGTTTCATCATGCAGATGTTACATGTGAGACGTTGAAATGTACAGACGACTTCTTTTAAATGTCAAAGGATGTGTTTATTATTGTAAATGCATGTTTCATTTATCACTGGGATTGCACACAAGTCTAAACGTTTCCATCAGACTTTATCAGTGACTCAAATAAATGTGCGATTCATAACCTGAGCCTCTTGTCTTGAGACCTGGCTGTTCCAAAGTGCTCACAGTGCAGGTAGTACACACTGATCTACTGCAGTATGCGCACTTCAGGTATTGCTGGTCACCTTCTCTTTTTCATCCTCTGATTCATTACCTTGAAGGCAGACACGGAATGTGTTTACAGAGAGTTTTGTTGGTTTGCTCTCAGCTTCATATTTCTGCTGTGCAAATCCATGCAAAGCTCTCTGTTACTCAGAGATACAGCCAGAGGAAGAGAGAAAACCTCCTTGAAATGGTTTTGTTATGGTAGGCACATAAATGAATGCTTGATTGACAAAAAAAATCAATTCACTGCAGACACCAGTGAACAGCTGTTGTTGTTCTCTTCCTGCCAGTTTACAGACCAGTTGGGCACTACAGACATCTTAACACCAAGTTATTTCGGTATTGCTGTTTATCTTGCTGTTTTCAGGTGGATGACTTAGCAATTTTATTACTAGACAAAATCTTTATTTGTAAAAATTGCACAGTATCCATCTGCAATCCGCCAGATGTTGTGAGCAGATACCGGTTTTTGTTAGATTTTCTTTGTATTTGTGTAAAAATGGTTTTAGTGAAACTGCGACATTAAATGTGCTTTTCTGAGTTACCAATTTTTGACTTACTTCAAAAGAAGAGCAAACTGGCCTTTGTGACACCTGCAGGCGTAAAATCTGACCACTAGATGGCACCAGTTTAACTGTATTGGCTCTTTGTAGCTAGAGTGGAGGTGAAATCCCAGTCCACTCAAGATGAGCTGGAGATACTGAAGCCATCACTGTGAAATAAAATGTTATTTGGTGGTGATGCTACAAAAGAAGGACCCGAATGGTAAAATGAGACTGTTTGCCAAATCCTGTAAATTAAGAGTGCTTCTGAGACTTTTTTTTGTCGTTCCACTACTGTTTTTGTTTTATGCACCCGTTATATGACCAATAAAACACTTGATATTACTATACAACGCTTATGTCATTTTAATCATAATTTATTGTATATATATTCGTCCTTGGCCCCGAACAATGCAGCGGGAATAGTAGTCCATTGTGGCCTAATTGCAGCCCTGCGTTGTGCCATTCATCTAACAAGACAACAACGCACGTACTGCATTAATTCCCTCCAAAGCTTTCGTCCGGCAGCCACTAAGGGCAATGCATCAGCCCAGATCATCATTACAGGCGAGGGGAGATTTCTATATGCGCGCACCAGAGCCGTGGCGCGCGCTTTGAGGAGGGCGCAGATTTATTCGGGGCTTGTTCATCTGAGCAGCCAGCTGAGAGTCAGAGCTGCAAGTGAAGAGGGACTCTTTAAGTTATCAGGATAGCTTTACCAAGAGGCTTAACCAAACAGCTCTCCAAGTGGACGGACCGCGCAGCCATTCAGGTCTTGGCTTCCCTGGATGGAAAGCGGAAGGATGCTTATCAGAGCGGAGCCAGGAGCTGCAGTTTCACCCCATCAGCACAATCACAGGATCCGTCTGTAACTTTTTTTTCTCGGTTTGGGAAGTTTATCCCAGCTGTTTATATCCGGCCCTATAGTTCCGTGCTGGTCGTATGCCATGGTTGGTGTATCAGTGCACAGTGCGCTCTTTCTGTGCGCTCTCCTCCAGCTGTTCTCCCTGCCCGCCGGACAGGTAGCTGTACCAAACTGCCAAGAGGTGCGCACCGTGTTTCAGTCTCATCACCCGGGGTCCAAATGGGTCCCCGAAACCCCAGTTTCAGGTAACTATCAGCCTAAATCTTTACATGCCATCTGCTGTACGCATCGGTCTGGCAACTGCATCTATTGATTCTCTGCTGCTTTTGGGACGTTGTAGGTTGGGCTGAAAATTTCTCATGAGTGAAAATTAATTATCACCATTTTTATAAGTGGTTGAGACCGCCCAAATTTCATTTCGGCATTCCATGTCATCCCAGGAGTCAAGATCGTTACTCCAGTTCCTCTAACGAATGCCAGCTTTTCTGAGTTGTTTTGTTTGATTTTAGTTTTTTTTGTTTGTTTGCTTTAATTCCAATGCTAATAACTGCCAACCCAGACAAATTGGACTTATTCACTGATACTGGGGATGGACATTTTCCTAACCTGCTCTCTCATCCATTTACCAAGTGTATGCCGGCTGATTTACACAAACTACCAGATAACTTAAATACTAAGCCCATGTAAGTCGTCCAACTGCAGGTTGTGATCCCACCATAAAGCCAAGTAATCTACTCTTAAATCTACTGAACTTTTGTCAGTGCTTTGTAAATGTAATGTATGCATGATGGGTTTTTTTCAGGTTTGATTCTTCTGCTGTTGCAGAGTGTTGTTGATCTACTTAAATATGTAAAACTCCACAAAATACGACTGTTGGAAAAGGATTATCTAATGATGAAAAAAAAGAGAAAAGAAAGATCAACACTCTGAGGCTTGATTAACAAGTTTTTTTCAGCCAGGCTTTTATGCAGCTTTTCCTCTGCCACACTGCATGGATTATAGATTAATGCTGAGATATAAATTTTGGCTACGCTGAAAACAATCTTCTAAAAGATGCAATCATCCAAACAGCATAATTATTGTTCCTTGGACCATGGGAGCTAAAATGCCACCTGAATCTGCATCTGTTGAAAGGGATGAATGCGCCTTGACAAAAGTGATGTGTAGACTTGGAGATGGGAACAAGAAATACACTGAGCTAATTGTTAAATAATTCAGGGCTTGTGCGATAGAGGAACATTTAAAATCTCCCATCCTGCTTTGCGGGATACAGCAAGTTGACCATGTAATTGGTGCACTGCTGGAGCCTGTTGCTTGCATTCTGATTCAGTATGTAAATTGATATCCCTCTCATGTGGCTGAATCACAGCTGGCTGTAAATGTTAACCGGGTGTTTCACTGTCATGTCAGTGAGGGAAAGTGCTTCAGGTTAACTGTCTTCTCTTCCTCACACCTGAAACCCACCTGATTTAAAAACAGTTTATCAGCAAGTAAGGCAAAATCTGCTGTGAGCATCTCAGAGTGTGACAAATCCAGATTATGTCGTGCTTGACAGAAAATGCCTGAAAACAAACAGCAGTCAAGATGCATAATAGATTTTTAAACACCTTTAGTTATGCACCCTCTTTCCTGTGTTATTTCCTATCTGCAGATGCATGCAGCTCTAACCGGTGAGCCCTGCATTCCTGCAAGCATCTATCTTTAATCATACAGAGTCAAACATGGTCTTCCACCTAGGCCATCAAGCATTTATTTGGCAGCAAAAGGGGAATCATCAGGCCAAGAGAAATGTTTAGCTTTCCAAAGTCTCAAGCACAGCTGCCCTGCTACACTTTCACATTTTTCTCCTATAGAGAGATCTGTCTTTGGTGGCCACTATACAACTATACTTACAACATGGACAGTTCTACTTGGCCAATTAAGGAATATTTTGACTCACATGGTTCCATTCTACTCTGATTTCTCATCATTAAATTAATAGATAGGTATAGGGCTGGGGGATATGTATAAAATCAAAATATCACAATGTTTTTGACCAAATACCTCAATATCGATAGTAAAAGGATGCAGTTCTCTGACCTTTGCTGTAGCTTTCTATCATTTGCCTCTACCTGCTGGACATCATATCCACATTACTAATGACTGTTTATCAAAAATCTCATTGTGTAAAGCACTAATAGTCATCCCTATAATATTGTCATAAGATGTTGTAGGGATGACTATTAGTGCTGCAACAAAATATTTACACAATTAGATTTTTTTATAAGCATTTATTAGTAATGTGGATATGATGTCCTGCAGGTAGAGGCAAACAAGCGTCCCTTTGCTGTAATGCAGCCTTTAAAACCAGTAAAAGACAACACATGTCATACCACTACATTTCAAAATCCCAGTATCCAGTTTCATATCACGATATTGATATAAAATCGATATATTGCCAAGCCTTAGTTGGGTGTATTGTTGAGCTTTTCATTTACTATTTTGCTGACTGGTTGTGTATCTGTGATATAACACCAAAAAAGATAAACTGTGATTTTTTTGTTTGATATAATAACTGTGATGTAGCCTGTCATAATGGTGCATGATGGGATGTGATGTCAGGACTGATGGCCAAAATGAATCAGCCTTGACATCTGAATGAAAAATGCCTTGTAATTTTAAAGTGCCTTTGTTTCCTGAGAGAAAACTCTTCTGTTTTGCAACACCCCCGAAGCAGTTTGGTTCACGTGTCACCACATTAATCTCCTTTAAGTAGAGATAGTTATGTGCCGGCTTTGGGGACGTCACTTGAACTTTACTGTGCCTGATTGCCTGACTTGTGCTACAGGAGGTCTCCCATAATTAGCTGTAGTGTCTTGTGTATCTAGCTATTATCTGGTGTAATCTCCTCTCTTCCACTCTAGCTCCATTGTAACAAAAGGTCATGAATCTGGACGGCAGTGCTTTTAACCTTTATGAAGGTAGTGATTACATGTTTTGCGTTCAGTTATTTTTATGTTTTTCGGGGGTTTGCATATAAATAGCAGCTTTACCAAACGACACTCACGACATTCACTCACACTAATTCATGTACATTCACTTTTTCATGCAATTCTATGTACACTAGAGGAAAAGTACTGCACAATAATGGTAATACTTTATGTTATTATTAAGTTGTACTGCTTCAGAGCTTGTTATGTGACATGTCATGGCATTCTTGTCCAATCCCCAAGTTAAAATGATTGCAGTGTTTTGTATACTTTTTATCCAGTGGTGATACCAACTTGTTATTAGTCATCTTGGTGAATATACAACCATCACTACACTTGTCTGCTCCTGTTTCTAATGTTTTTTACATTTCCAAAAAGCATGAAATATGCACGCTTTCCATATGTCATTGAGTGCATTTCTGCCCTTTTCATCCATATTCTTGCCTCATATATTATATATCCTTGCCATAAATGTATGCTGAATAAGTTAAAGTTTTCAGTTACAATTATATCTACTGTGATTATGCTAAACTTCTTTACACTTGCTCATCATTTTGAAAGTAAATGCAGAAGAGAGGGCTTGTCATGTAGCCTGAAATAACAAGAGGACTTTATTGAAGCACACAGTGTATGAAAGATTGATGAAATTAAATGTTCAGGATGGCCAGTTGTAATCTGATTGAGGGAAGTGTCTCTTTGTGTGTGTGTGTGCATGCATGTGTATATGTATACGCGTTTGTGTGTGTGTGTATAAGCGGGTGAGTCAAATGGGAAGACATGAAGTAGTATATATTGATATACTGCGTGGGGGAGGTGGCTGATTCAGAGATGGCCGCAGGAAGGCAGAGCAGAATTCTAATAATGCTGCATGTGGTGCCAAGGGGCCAGAACACCAAAAAGCAAGCTCAATTTTTTTTTCACCAACATTATTCAAAAGAACTGACTGCAGAGAGCCAACATAACAGTAAAGAAGAGCTTAAGATGAAAAAAAAAAACCCATAGCTGTGGGAGTACTACTCATGTCTTTGTTATGGTTGTTGCTGTGGGTGGCTGTAGTGTCTGAGGGTGAAATAGGAGCCGGGTATCAGTGTCGTAATATATGTACAAGAGGCACGTGAGCACCGCTGAGCACTTACCCCAGGACATGAGGGTTAAAGTAGCTCCATCAGTGCCTGTAATGGTTTGTTTGGAGGACTTTGTGCATCTCTGACAGCAGCTGACCTGATTCATGAGAGAAGGATCAGATTCTCACTAAGTGGAAGAGTAATACTAGTTTTGCTGGAGGCTGGGCTGACAGCTGGCACTTTTCAACAGAAAATACTGCACACTGCTCTTGCAAAGATGGGTGTTTTCATTTTTTTTTTTTTTTTTTTTTGTGGAGATGAAACAATTGTAGTTTGTATGTTGTTTGATACTGTTTGTAGGATCTCAACTAAAGGCCAGGGGATGCTGACCCCTCAGTAATGAGTTGCGGGTTGGGTCGGGTCGGCATGGCGACAGACTGTCCTGGGATCCAAGAGGAGAGGGAGCGCTCGGCAGAGTCGTTAGGGGAGGATGCGTTTACAATGCAAACATCACGAGGCGCCGAACAATAATGAATAACATTCCTGCCTCTTAAATCGCAATGGGCACAACTAATTGGCGGATCAATTTGACCCAAAGCGATTGGACCTTCTCTCTAATTAAACACTGATCTGTTTTGTTTATTCTGTGCTTTTGAAAAAATTTAGTTTAAAGAAGAGCGGTTATGTTTGTTGCCTCCGTTTTTTTGTCAACACTTAGGGGGAAAAAAAGAAAAAAAAAGAAATGGGGCTCTTTCACATTCATGCAACCAGCTTTCAAATTATTGCTTCATCAAAAGATTAAAGTAGAGCAGCATGCAAAGCACTAAAAATACTTAAGACAATTGTAATCCCCAGTAGCTAATGATATTATCATTCCTTAGGTTGGTTGTAAATTGTGCTATCTTTATTTCATTTATGCTTATTGTCTCAGCAAAGTGTCACTGGCTTATTTTTGCCCTGGAGAGAAAACCATGGATTCCCACTTGCTTCAACTCAACACAAGTAGTTGATGTATAATTTATGCTCATAATGAACAGCCTTTAACATATTCTATATCTTAATACAACTTGTTTTTCCCCCATGGTCTCCATCATTAAACTTGCATAGTGATATCTTTCTAATTGGTGCTGAGGAACTAAGCGACACACTCACGCTTGCCCCCATTCCCCTGGCTTGGAGTCTCTGAGCTTGTTAAAGATGTGAAGAGAGGGACTCCACTTTGCTCCGTCTGTGTGTGTGGGTGTCTGTGTGTGTGTGTGTGTCTGTGTGTGTGTGTGTGTACATAGGACATTCTGGGGCCTTGCTGGTATTGTCACCCATGGCATTTTCTTTGAGAGCACCAGAAAGTGTTTTTGAGGATTTTAAGACAAGGCTGCGACGACTTTCGGGCGACTGTTGCATTCAAAAAATAAAGGTATTCAGAGACCCTGACGCTCATGAAGGAGCAGCCATTCTGCATGTAGCACCATCACCAGAGTATTGACTGATGCTACATAATGATTAAAAGGCGTCACCTTGAACTGAGATTGCATGTTGAGGAAATTTACATCTAAATTGGTCCTAGCCTACACCTTGTCTCTCTTCATTTTGTCGGAGTGAACTGACCACCAGGACACAAAAATAGGCCAATTAACCAATAACAGCCTGATGGAAAGGTGCTCCCTGCGCCTGATAGCAATTAGGCTCAAGGTAGGTGAAGTGAAACGAGCTCAGAGCAGAAGTGTGCGGGGATGACAAGGGGAGGAAAAAAAAAAAAGAATAAAGAGATGGTGGAGGAGAAAGAGAGCTGAGCGCAGAGCAAAGGCGAGGAGCTGGAAGCTTATTCCCAAGTGGTCTGTCAGTCAGAGGGAAGGCTTTATTTAGAGGGTGTAATTTTATTATTTGTGTAACTCTACGGGGAATCATCTTCCTGTCGAATCCTTTGCTTATTCCCCACCGCCGTGGAACTTCTCTAATGAAATACATTTATCATCTGCAAAACGGCAAACGGGCAGATGAAACTGTCTGTTTTGCTGGGTGTAATTGCTAAATCCCCGTCTGTTTTTTTCCCCCTCCGAATGCAGCTCACCTCTCCTCTGCTGGTATTGACAGCTTAATAATTTTGCCTGTGCAGTCTAAAATTAACTTGATCTTATCTGTCAGGAGTCCTTTGTAGGTATTGATTTAAGATATTAGGCCTGTCAGTATGCATACAAAAGGTGCCGTGTGACAGTTTTATTGCTGTTTCGCAGTCATTATATACCTTTAGTCTGATGGGAGTCAGGAGAGACTGGGGATTCAGCCTGTGTGCTGATCACTGAAACTCTTCCCTGTTTGATTGCCCCGACTCCCCAGTAGTTATTAATTATCAAGAGCATTTCTCTCTTGGTTTGATTTTTTTTTATTTTTTTTTCTCCAAGCCTGCTGTTTCATCATTTTCAGTCTGAGTGCTGTTTCTGGAGATCTGTTGTGTAAGCGCTCAAAGAGACGAAGCCTCAAACTGATAGAAATATTCACTTTTAATATTACAGTAAACCCCCATCTCACTGAAGGC
>OMLF01014037.1:33343-46849 GCA_900302615.1 Holocentrus rufus | reverse complement strand
CGGGACCTCAGACTGAATACAGAGTGGACGGTGGGGGGGGTGGAGGACTGGAGGGCCGGAAAGAAGGGGAAGCCCGGACATCCCTGTCCCCCAGGAGAGGACCAGTAGGCTGGGTGTGACGGTCACGGGATGGGGACATAATGAGGATACATCACCGCGGCACAGAGGTGCTCCATCACAACCACACACACCAACAGGCAGGCATACACAAGCACCAGCGCACACACACACACACACACATACACACACACTCTGTGTACCCACATGTAGCAATACATGACGACATGCGCCCTCAATCATGCATGCACAGACATTATGATCATGCAAAATACCTAAACTTCCCCAGATGTGATTAAACCCCTGTGCTGATCATGATTTTATTGCAGAGGAGGTCAGATACGCCACAAAACGTCACCACAGCACCAACGACTGCAGCCCGTTCTGTATAAGACAGCATTGTGTGGTATCTGGGTCCAGTCCGACTGTGGGAACAGGCTTGTGCTAGCGCTCTGCCTTCTGCACTGTTTGATCATTCTCTGGGAAAGAAGGGGCACAACTTTTCCTGTCGCTTTCAGCCACCACCGTTGCCGAGCAGTAAAGCGGCCAGCGTGCAGTAAAATAAAATGAGGTGTGGAGAGAATTGGACTGATCTGCAAAGCCATTGGCTGCCGAGAGGGTCGTAAAATAATAACACTCCATCGTAAAACAAAGTGCTTATTAAATCATTTTAAACAATATCGCACGATCTGGTGTGCTCCATAAGCTGTTCCACAAAACAAAAGATCTCATGGGGAAAGCAGCTGAACAATCAAATGAAATTTAATAACTTGATTATCATCGGAACGCTGAGTAAGACTTTTGGGAGACCTTAGTGGCTGAGCTACTACTAGTACTATCAATAAACTGTCACTTGACCATTATGCGGCCATTACTTGGACATTAAGTGACGAATGTACATCAGTGGAGCTTGGAGTCTGGCTGGCTCCTCTTCTATCTCCAAACTGAGTCTATGAGTGTTTCTTTTTTCTGTGTGGTGGGAAATGTGCACACACATATACACAACCAAGCACATGCACAAATTCACACTTTCACACACAGAGTTCAGCGATCATATATTAGATTTGCCACGTGAAGTAATGATGGTCACAGACTTTCAAGCTTGCCAGGTTTGCGGTTTAGTGGTCTCACACACACACACACAGACACACACACAAACACACGCATCCCCTAATGCCTTTACTATCTGCAGTCATTCTCTCACACTTGACGGTGAAATAAAACTCCCGCAGCATCGATCCGCAGTGAGCTGATTTCTACTGCTATCAGAGGCGGAGGGCCGATAAAAGACTCGGGCCTTATGAGCGTTATCACTCAGACAGGAGGTTCCATATGGATTTCTGCCTCCGCACACGTAGGGAGAGGGTGGAAGGTGGTGTAACTTAGGAAGGGAAAGCATGGTCTGGGCCACAGTCTGGGAAGCCCAATTATCACCTCTATCAAGGAGTTACATTGTGGAATGCAATAGTTTCACTGTGCAATTGGTGATACTGATCTGATTTACTAGTTAAAGGTGAATGCATTTCCAGTTTTAATATTTCCTCTTTTGTTGTTCTCATTTACGCATACATATTTTTTATTCATTGTGCACTTCCCATTATGTGGCTGTGTTTTCACAGAGTCACTTCAGCGAAAGGTCACATGACACTCAGGTGTCATGTGTTACGTGACCTCTGACAGCTCAGAATGCCTGGCTGGCAACTACGGCCTTTCAGCTGACAATGCCAAACAACAAAATGTATGTTTCCACATGGTGCACTAATTTAAATACAACCTATCAAGGTCTTGCTGCAGGTGATCAAAGGCACTGCCAGAGAGGAATAAGATAGTTGTTGGTAGTCAAAATATTTGAGCTATATTTGTGTGAGTGTATATGTGTATATATTCAGTATCAATATCAATACTCAATGCTACTGTCATATCTTCCATTCCAGTCTGGTAGAACTCCACCTCCTCCAGGTCCAAGGACAAGCTGCAGCATGTTACCAACACTATACTGCATAAGATATTGGCTGCTATTCTGCTGTCAATCAAGGAAACTAATAATGAATAAAGGGGTAGAGGGCTGGTCAAGCACCCAGACAATTTCAAAAAGTGTTCCTCTAGGATTCAGTGTTGGCCCATCACTGATCCAATTTGTAGATGTGTGTCAAAACGGACCAACATCATAAGAAGTTGAGGGCAAAAATATAGGTTCAACTCTATGTAGGGAAGTGACTTAAGGATGCTACTTAGTGATGCAGGAGTTAAGAATCTTACTCTAAAAATGTAAATTTTGTTGATTACTTATTTTAAAAGTAACACTATTATATTGGTTAGTTCCCCTTTTGCTATTATGACTTTAATTATATTTCCATTCCATGCCACATGCAAATTGGCCATTGTGTCCTCTCTTAATTCTAATTCAGTTGCCTTGCCGGTGTGCTTCTGTGTGAATGATCAGGTTCCCCAAACAGCGTCAAAGTCCAACACCCCTATCATCTTTTTGCTCCATAAATCTGAATGGTGGGAACACTTTCACCTAGAGAAAACAACTTACTGCCAGTTTTTGATGTAGACTATAGCTTAGAGAGGTTGGGCCAACTCAGAGTAAGGCTGCATAAACCGAACGAGGTTGACAATGATGAAAATGAATTGGGGGCTGAAAATAATCATATTTCCCCTCTAAATCTGATATTCACAGGAGGAATAATTAATATTTTCTTGACGGGTAACTGTAATGACCACAATAACAACACTGACTGCCTGATACTGTACTTGACTATAAGTAATAAACAAAATTTGTCACAGACCCACCCCTCGAACGTCCACAGTTTGCTTACAGGTCAAATCTGTCAGTGGATGATGCAGTAAACCTGGGCCAACGCTTTGTCTTGGAACACAAAGACACCCCTGGCAGCAATGCCAAGTTTGTTTTCATTTGGCTTTATCCTCGAACTTGTCATCAATAACCTGCTGGTGGATCTCCAGCTTCCCAACAATTCAGCAGTTTGTACGGGTTGGACTCTCCCTGTCATCATACGTCTTTCTGAGCACAAATGCAGGATCACAGGTTTGTGCACTCTTCCCCCTCCTCTACTCCCATCACACCAACGATTCGCACCAACAACCACATGCTCAGCAAACTACTCAAGTTCACCTGCAATACTATCCTGAGGCTTCCCATCATCTACAATGAGCCCATGCACAGGAGGAAATCTCTTCCTTGTGTCATAGTGAATGTCAACGTGTAAGTTATGAACCTGTTCAGCTCTAATCATTCACGTTCTGGGAAACACAATCGCCAACCTTCTCAAAAGTTATGGGTACATCTGATTCATCGAGAGGCCTGAACAGATGTTTTCTCAGGAAGCTCAGAACCAATCTTCGTGGAATTTTTAAAACTCAATAGTCAAAGCCAGCATCACATCCTCCAGCCCAAACTGGTCAAACTCCCCCTCCTCCAGGTCCCAGGACAAGATCCAGTATGCTGCTCACACTATTAATCAAATTATCAGCTGTTAGCTACTCTGTTGTTAGTTGACAAGTCTATTAACACCGTGGGCAGACAGGGCATGGAGATCACAGACCCAGGCAGTTCTCAACTCCAAAAATCCTTCTTCTGTGATTCAGTACTGGTTAAGAACAAGACCACCCATCACCCCTACAGCTTTTATACAAGGGCTCTCATCCTTCTGATCCCTGTCCAAGTAAATATTGTAATATCTATTTACAAACTGTTAAAATGCATTGATTATTATCCTAATTGTATCTGCACAATCTTGCACAACTAATGTTTTTATAGTACATGGGTTCAATGCTTTACTGGACAGTGACTACACCTCTCTCTGCAGCGCTTACAGTGACATGACAAGGACAGCAGGGGCTCATTTACAGTGCAGGCGCACTGCAGGCGTCATATGTCTTACTCTGCTCCATATGGGACACTGTTGTCTTTGCACTATGTTGTCTCAGTTTTGCTCGAAAAAAAAAAATCTTTATGTCTCTGCACCAATCTCGCTACTTTATCTGTACATTCATTCTAACTGCTAGTTGAAGATGCATGATAACAGTGGCCTGCTATGGTAGCAGGTAGCAGATGACGTGGCCTGTATTTTTTTCTTTAACACCTACAATAGACCCTACACACAGCTGAAAGCATACAGCACACAGAACATATAATAGTTTGCCAGTGTCAAGAAAGGGATATCAGAGCCCTTCTAAAGTCATAACTTTGGCTCAGGTCCTACTTTTCCATAGTGGAATATTTCCAATTAAGACAAGCCATTAATGCAAACATAACTGTTTGTTTGACCACACCCACTAATTAAGTGATGTAGTAAATCTGGAACATATAATCTAATGCTCTAATTTTTCACATTATTTTTTACTTTACTACACAGCTATGACAAATCAGTTCTGATTGGTCAAGCTGTGACCTCATCACTGTATCTGTTGTTCAAAATCAATCCGCTTCATCAAAGAAAGCCTTATTGCCCTGTGTTATGTCAACAAGCTGCTAAGTCGGTTTACTCGAAAACTCTCAGACCCAGTGTCAAAAAGAGGTTACAACTTTTAACCTCCGTTAGCAACATAACTGGGCTTCAATCACAAAAGACAGGGAAAAGTGGAGCAAGATACTTTCCTCCAAGTCCAGGCGAAAGCAGCAGGTGAGTACGTCTCCTAGCTAGCTGCCTGCCTGTCAGGCTAACAGTTATTTGGCTAACTTAAACACACGAAACAAAACAACAGTTCAAGTGAGGCTATAATTAAAAACAAAACAAAACAAAACAAAAAACAGTCGGTTACTGTGCCTCCTATACTGATAAACTGTACATTAGTTTAAATTTCCTATGAACTTTTGTAACCAATGAAATGATGATTTTACCTAATCGGAAATATGTCACTCACGTTTCCGCTAATTTGACATCCGGGAGCGGGAGTTAAAGGAAATAAATAAGTTCGACAAACTCAAATAATGTCGTCGCTTTAAATTATTTTCGTATTAGTATTATTGTTATTTTATAGTTAATTTAGACCACTGTAGTAGCCCAAAGCTGCAGGTGTACTCTACTGCAGGCTTTAGAACAGGTGAGGCAAACATTTTGATGCCAGCAGGATGAAGGCATGCCATCAGGAAAACCATCCTGAAGCTTTGAAGAAACAGGCACGGTAAGAGTTGGATAGTGCTGTCATAACCAGCCTGTAGGCCTAAACGAAATGCTTTCAGTTCTCTGTGCACATTCTGGCCGAAACCTGCTATGAAGTGAACGTGACTGTGGGTCAGTGAGCTGGGCCTATGGAGAGGACAGTGTCCACTCGAGTGTAAAATAAAATCTCAAAAACTTAATAGTGGAAAAATCATGCCAAAACATGTCCCTAACAATGCTATGTTTTACGTCCTGAGTGTAGACAAAGGATCACATGTCAGCTAGGGCTTTAGTGTTTATTATAATTTATGAGTGTGTATTCTTAGTTGCTAATGGAAAATAATCTTTGTTCCTCCAGCTTTCAGGGTTTAACTCGGGCTACATGGTCATTTTACATCGCTCGTTTATAAACAATACAAACGCTAAAACATGCCAGTAAATCCGAATACTTAAAGTCAAAACATTCCAGCTTCAAAATGAACTTAAAGCACTTTAGCTTTTGCACAGCCATTTGCTCAGCTCATCGGTTTGGCAATGAACGAATGTCTTTCGCTGACAACATTAACCGTGTTCAGTAGTGGGGTGAAAGTGGTGTTACAGGTTTTTGGTTGCTTAAGAGCATAGTTTATAGTAGGTTCATTACTCAATATGCAAGATTGGATTTAAGAAACACTCAATATTCCGTTAGATATTGAATTTAAAAATTCTCATGGGATGAGGATTATTTCAGAATAAATTGTATCATATGGTTTATTTTTTGACATATTTTACAATATTTTTTGTGGAGCTCTTTGTTACTGTATGCTTGAATTTCTTTTACTTTTTTCCTCTCTTTCCTTTTTAGTTGCTTTTTTACATAATAGTGGAGAAATGCAGAGAAAATGGACCCTCTTGTGAAAGAGGTGAGATATTGCAGAGGTATTTCATTGGGTTCATAAACCCAAATATTGCTATTGAGTTTACTTTCCTGATGTGATACACTTTTGCTGTGAGGCTCCAAATTAATCATGGAGTAATAGTTGGCCTTAAGATGCAGGATTAGATAAAGTGAAGGCTGATTCCCAGGATGGGCAGCTCAGAAAGTGTCAAAATAGGCTGGCTTCAGGCTGACAGGAGAGATATACACACAAGCCCAATGAAGCAGAGGAAAACTGTTCCATTGACAGACCAAATGAGTTGGATGTGTGGCACTTTGACAAGACAGTTATACTACCCTGCCAGAGGCCACTGAGCAAGGCAGTTAATTCCCCATCTGCTCCAGCAGCAGCTGGTCTGCTCGCAAAGCTCCACAATATACTGTACTCTATCTGCTGTGAATGGAGTTTGGTGACCTGTAAGAAGAATCATTGAATTCCCATTCAAATAAGATATAAACAAGATAGTGACCAATGAAAGTGTGAATCATATTTGCAAGGGTCCAATCAGATTATGCTGTTAATATTACAGAAAAGTCACCATAAACTAGAATTCTCCCAAACTAACTTTTCCCTCACTAATCTTATAATATTCTGTTCTCCATCCTCAAAATACTATCAAACCCTGCACACCATGGTACTTACAACCCCAAGAGCCCAATTGTGTGGGTGTATGTAAATGAAAGGTGTTCACTTGCAGTCAAAAAGAATATTATTAGTGTTGTCTCTGTGTAAACAGACGCCAAGCATCCTGTTTGTTTCCACTAGATTTAAACAACCAAACTGTAAAGGATTTAAGAGGAGGCTCCAGCGTTTAAACCTATCCTGCTCTGCTTTTGTGGCTCTGGCATGTCACATTAGCACGTAGCAGCCGGGCCATTTTCCTGGTGTGTATAGCTGTCTCCGGTGCACCGTAAATAATGTTGATAAAGACGCCGCCGAAAACGACTTTCACGCGTCCCCCGATTGATTTAACGTGACCTCCGTTTCCAAATGATATTGGAAGCCTATTTAAACAGATGAAGGCTTAAATTGTCTTGCTTGTATGCGCATTAATCTCCCATTCATCATCATTACTCTGTGATTGGTCCGTCCACGCCTTCGCCATCCCTCTGCGTTACGACAAGGGCCTGTAAATTAGGATGTAATCCAATTTAAACAGCGGTAGCAGCAGCAGCCACGGATCCAATTGGTGTTTTTTTTTCTGCCGGTGGACAGCTGCACTGCACCGCCCCTATCAAAACGCTTTGTGCTAGTTGGGGGAGCTGGGGAGCCCTCAGCCAATTCTCACTAATAGGATCTTATAAGGCTGAAGTAATTGCTGTTATGTGCGCAATCTATGAGCCCATCATATCTTGTAGCTCAGTCATACGCTATCTTCCAGCGATTAAATGGCATGTTGATGTTGGATTAGGCCACTGAGGATTCAGCCGCAGCGCATGCAGTGGAGAGAGCCGGGGATCCATATGCGTCGTTGAGTAAATGTGGTTGTAATTTGCCTCACTTGGATGTGTCATTCTGGCACTGTGTGACGCGGGTTTAGAGGATGATCATATGGTGCTGCTGCTGCTCCCGTGTAACCTAATCAAAATCAGCTCCAAGCTTTCTGGGCTGTTAAAAATAACCCGCTATGAAACAAGAACTTTGGGGTAGACTGTGCCTTTGAATATTCAGGGGGTGTTATTCGTTCATCTTTATTTTATGGTATCATTTTATTATGCGCAAACCAAAGCCATTTTCCTGCGTGCCCCGTTTCCCTATCAGGCTTAAAGATACTGCCTGATAGCTTACATAAATCTGCCTTGTGGTTTCGCCCCGACCCGGGCGGCTTAAACGGTGTATTATTCCAAACATATGCATTTTAATCAGCTCGGTCACACTTACAAGAACTCCAGTTAATAAGGCCATCAATCAAATGTGTGTGGGGCGGAAGAGAAGGAGAGGGAGGGCTCAATCGGGCTGTGTGTGTGTGTGTATGTGTGTGTGTGTGTGTGTGTGTGTGTGTGTGATTAGGATCAGTCTTCTACCCCATAGCAAGCATCAGAGGAGAATGAGCATCCCTGCACTTTCTCTAAGACCTTTATTATCCTATCGGGCTTTTCGTGTTTGGCATGGGGAATAGCGTGTATGTATTCTCTAAATGCGTATAATTGAAGGGATTCGGCGGTGCCTAAGGTTTATTCGTTAGTATTTAGAAGATAGGTGACAGAATTTGATCTAAAAATGAAGTGTCTTTCGTTAGGCTATCGAATTGCAGTCTTAAAAATAACAGGCTTGTGAGATTATGGTTGCAATTACGCTCGTGGCCAATATTTTTGCCAGGCGGACTTAAAAGCTTTAAGGCCCACGCTAAATGCCAGACATTTCTCCTCGCATTTTCTGTAATAACTTCTGATCTATCCCCATCGACGACGTAAAAACCTCTTAAAAGGCGATTTGTGTGTCTCTCTGTGGGCTATACACACCTCGCCAAACCTATTATACCCAGAAAACTCTTAATTTACACACCTCGGTCAAACGCAGCCAATTAAGATCGCGCTGATTGGTGGGAGCCTCTGAATCATCGATCTTTTTGCATTTCCAATATCTTCAGACACTAATTCTGTCGTGTCTATTAAGTGGTGGAAGAGAAAATATGACTGGCGTTAACGGAGTCCGGGGACCACTTAACTGTCACGGTCAATCTAGCGGTCCCATCAGGAGATAGGGGCCACACTCTTGTGTTTTGACACCCACCACTTGAGAACAAAATTAGTGTTATTATTGGAGGAGAGGAAGCAGACTTATCCAGAATACCCAAAAGCCTTAATAGCCACCTGTGCTAAATGGAAATAGGTATATGAAAAATTTGAAGAAGATCCACAGGAAATGGGCTGAAGGGGAAAAAAAAGAACAAAGCTTGTTTTATTTTATTTTATTTTATTTTATTTTTTACGTTCTTCTAACATTAAATAATAATAATAATAATAATTTCGTGTATCTATTTCAGAAAAAAATGAGCTATTTAAATAAATCAGAAAGGCGTTTAGAAGACAAACACTCCATAGATTCTTTGACAATGTTTATTGCAAATAAGACGTCGAGGACAACCCAGCAAAAATAAAATAAAATAAAATAAAATAAAATAGAAATTATAAAACAGCCCATTATTTTTCAGTCACTTGTGTCAGTCCGCTTTCTCCACGAAATGCTACTATGCCATTAGAGCATTGCAAAGCGAGGAAAAGAAAATAGAAAAGGAATGGGTAATATAGGCATTGGCATAGGCTAATCAGACTTTCATCAGACTCAGGAGAACTCGGTCTCAAATCACTGAGGAAGAAGGGAACGGAAAGAAGTGTGTATGGGGGATGGAGAGAGTGGTATGGCCTTAGAAATATTCAGACTGTATGATTGTCCAGTGTTCTTCCTTTCTCTCTCTCTCCCCCCTCTTTCCCTCTCCATCACCCAGCTCTCCATCCTCCTCTTCTGGGTCCCCATCTCTTCCTCTTCTCCTCCTCCTCCTCTCCCCCCTAGTCAAACCGTGCGGGCTGTAATCCGTTCCCCTGGCGCCTTGTTACCGTTTGGCAGCTACGATCCCTTCCCGGTATTATCATTAATTCAACACTCAAAATTCAACCCATCGTACATATACATCACTTACTAATTTTACCAGCATCTGCACATTTCGGCCCGGGCCGCCGTCAGTTCCCCGGTGGAGAGCGAGTTATAATGAGACGGCCGCAGTCTGTTAACAAATCCCCTTGTTAAAAAGGAGAGATGGAAAGCATCACTCTCGTGTAACTAACAATACATGTAGGTCGATTTGGACGCGTAAAGAGACTACAAATAATGATAAAAACGTTAACGCCATCCATCACGGAGATTTAAACGTTTGTCTGTGTGTCCCCACTCTCGCCCGTGCCACCGCTTTCCCTCACACCAAATTAATCTTCAAAAAAATCAAATGTGGTTTTGTCCCCTTGCCGTCATATTTCAGCCCACTGTCTGGGATCTGCGATGGGATTATTTTTTTTCAGTAGATTGTAATGGGAGATCCATTGTGCGTCACATAGCTGAAGACTGGCTAATTATCTTGCCCCAAGTTAATCATACCTAGAGCTGACTTTCATATGGGTGGTGCTTACATGACTACCTCTTCATGCTGTTTCAGTCCTGATCATGTGTTATGTTAGGTTTGATAAAGCCTCAGCTTATGGCACAAGCTTATATAGCACAAGGCTTGGCTGTTTTTGGGTTTTATCTGGTCAGAGGCACCTCTTCTCTCTGGTCTAATGTCACCGACGAGGACTTGCTGAGCACTGAAGGCGTGAATGTGAGAAAAGCGTCAGTCCTGCTGGTTGGAGAGCAAGCGAAGTCCGAGCCGGAGGGCCTGGTTGAAATGCCGTTGCTTTGACTGGAGTGACAGGCCAGGCACGAGCAGGGGCTTCCCCCGGGACCCAGGCCGTGCGTACCCGGGTACAGGGAGGGGTGTCTGAACGCACACAGGAGCTCCGGCCTCTGGTAGGGATGAGACAGCATCCGGAAACTGTCGAGGGACCTCAGGGGGTTGGAGAACGGGGTGGCGGCTGGAGCCGAGCCCGCCCCGACCCCCAGGTGGGAGTAGTAGGGTAGGGGCAGGTGGGATGGGAAGGGGTAGGGCAGGTTCCCCGTGGCCGCCGCATGGCTCATCATGTAGGTGTAGAAGGCCGGGTCGGCGGGGTGAGGCCACGTCATGGCCAGACGCTGGCGCTTGTCCTTCATCCTGCGGTTCTGAAACCACACCTACAGCAGAGACACGCTGGGTCAAATATTAACCACAACCCCCACTCACTGAAAGACATATCACAATAACAAAAGAGGAAAACATGGAGGAGGCGTCAGGTGCGCAGCAGTTCCGCTTTTACGCACAAGAACCAGAAATGAGTTCTTTTATCCACCCTGAATTTAATTTGGTCATGGGAAAGAAAATGTAGAAAATATTGTAAACAAGACCAATATCATTTCTATTTTTACTTGTTTAAAGACATAAGATATAGGTTATGACAAGGCCTATGCTGGCAATTTTTCAAATCGTGAGATGGGAATATAGAGTCCTATGTTTATCAAGATGGAGTTATTCACATATTCTTGGCCTTTATTTGTTTAGTGCCATTTTCACAATGGGACATTTTGGGGGTTAACCATACATAAAAGAAAAGTAGGCCCATATATGTAACAGCTTTGCCTGATGGACTGTCAAATCTTAAATGCGCAATAGCCTGTATCTCAGATCTCTATAATTCCAAGATCGCTAAATATCAATATTCGAAGATGCCACATTTGGGTTTCTTAGACCTATCTGCACCCTAATTATCAAATTTTCTTACTTTGATCGTGGTTTCAGGTAGATTTAGGGCGGCCGCCAGCTCGCATCTCCGCGGCCTGGAAACGTAATTCTCCCGGTAAAATTCCTTCTCCAGTCGTGCGATCTGCTCCCGGGTAAATGCTGTTCGGTACCGGCGCATCTGGTCCGCTGCGTAGGACAGAGAACCCTGGCCCGGGACGGCCCTACCCGAATCAGCACCAGTCTCGCTCGGGTGGCCCGGAGAATCCCGACCTGAATCAATACAGAAAATCACATGTAATTTACATAGAGTATTTTTAATACAAGGATTCAGATGAAACAAGAACATTTTGAGGCACTGTGTTAAAGCCTATATCGTATAGTTTTATGCCTAATTTCTGTGCACCTGTCATTGAGGAGTATGTGTGTTGTAATTGGAATATTATTTTATTGCACTAATTTAAATAGTGCAGCAAATCAAGGCCTTCCTGATCCATCATAGGCCTTTAATTTTTTTAGAAGCTTAACGAACCCGAGCCTATTCACTGCAAATATTATTTTATTTTATTTTTCTTATTTTTCTTATTTTTTAAAATTAATATTAAGCCTATTTTACAGAGCAGCTATTACGGAAAAAATAAGTGACAATTGATATACTGATTTATAATTTCAATCGTCCAAAGCTTTAATATTTAGGCTTATTTGTCGCCATTCGTTTTGCTTTTGCCTGTTTGACATATTTCTCCTGAACTGAAGCAATTAGACAGTCACAAAACATTAATATGATCATTGGACAATTTGATCATAATTTTAGTGATCGATATAATATCTTTGTAGTGAGCACTATTGGGTATTTGCTCCTCAGAGGCTTCTAACACAACCCAGCACCAAATTCCTCTGGCAGTGGCCTTTTTTATGCTTGTGGTTTGTATAAAATCCTGTGTTCTTCCTCAGGCAGTAACTGTACATATAGGCTGATTTTCTGTTGCAGTCTTTTGGCAGTGGCGCCGAGGTGGCTCGTTTTTAAAAGTGAGTGAGTGAAGTGCTTGGTTGACGTGTGGGTGTCACCCCAGCGTGTTTCTAGCCACACTAGTAAGTTGACATAACAGCTGTGCAGTACCAATTACAGTACAGTTTTACCATGTTATTGCAAGAACTAATTTCTATTCATCCAGCATCATCCAGCACTGACTAAAATTTCGATTGCATTGTGTGTTTTTAAATATTGTTCAAGGCTTCAGAGAGGTTAGATTTTAGATTGTCACAATTAAGCTGCAGGCATTAAATCAAGCACATACGCAAAATAAATGCATGCAAACAAAACCTGCATGGAGCGCCACACTGTTCTCCAGCCTACCTTTAGCTGTGGGGTAGTCCATGCTTTCCGGCGTGCAGCTGACATCAATTTCCTCGTAGAAGTCCGACTCTGTGTCTGAGCTGCTGCCGTCTTTGTGAGGGTGATCAATCCGGTGTCTCTCGCTGGAAGAGGACATGCCAACCGGCCTCATTTCTGCGGACATATTCCTCCGTGCGCTCTCCTCCACCTCCTCCGTCCTGTCCCGGGAGTAAGGCGCAGCACCGGGGCTCAGGCAGCTCCTGTGGACCGGCTTCCCCTGCGGCTCTCGCACGGGGCTGCCGATTGCTTCCGTCAAATTAGAGCCGCTCTTGCCAAGCTGACCTCCCTCCGCCAGCATCACCATCTCCTCTCTGTTTTCCATTACAAGCACGACTTTAAAACCCAGATTCGACTTCGGGGGAGAGCGCGAGCCGTCAACCAAGGCGATGATTTTCTGGATGCGAGGGGTGTGTTTGTATGTGTGTGTGGTGTGTGGTGGTGCTGGTGGTGGCAGCGGCGGGGCGGGGGGCTGAGTCCCAAAGAGAAGGAGAGGCTTCTGGAAAAGAGGGGCTGCAATCCGGTCTGACCCTGAGAGAAGAGCGCTCCAGAGTGCGGAGAGGGAGCTCTGGGAGGGATCACCATTTACCCTCTCTCTCTCTCTCTTTCTCCAGAGCTGTCATTCTTAATAGGCCCGTCGTCATGATGGTCCCCCCCTGATGACGACACGCATTGATTGGATGTGGGTAAACAGAAGGAGCAATCACA
>OMLF01014037.1:10786-21196 GCA_900302615.1 Holocentrus rufus | reverse complement strand
CTCGCCTGTCCAAAAGGGAGAAGAGGCCCCAGCAGCGGCCGCCCCCTCCCCCAACCAGGCGACTGCGGAGTGAGGGAAATTCCTCAACGCTTTCTCCTCCGTCTTTCATCTGGCCTGCACAAGCTAAGAAAAAAAATCCTCTCCCAAGTCTCTCTCTCTCTCTCTCTCTCTCTCTCTCTCTCTCTCTCTCTCTCTGTCAGCATTGGGATATTTGAAGTTGTTGCTTTTGACACTTTGAAGAAGTGTATGTTAGTGTGCGCAGTGTGTAATTCTGCACATTTTCTCCTCAGGTCACAGCATTGCCTTTTCTCTAGAATTTGAAACGTTTTGAAAACCTTTTTTTATAGGGTGCTTTGGCCAAGCAGGCAAGCGAGTCAGAAATTTAAATATATTTTGGTAATGATATAATCTGTTACAGGAGAACTAGTGCTTTGTTTTGATTAAAAAATAAATAATAATAAATATCAGACAAGGCTCAAATTTCTAGTTTAGTTATCAAATTGGTAGCCTGCTGGCTGCAAGTTGTTTTTTTTTCACCAATGCCTAAAGGCGTAACTGCCAGTTATCTTATAGCACCAACACAGATATGCACGTGACACTTGTGTAAATATACTTAAAATATACTTTTCTGATTACTCAATCTCTAGTGGTATTTAAACTATTGTAACATTTGTATGATGTTTGCAGACAGAACACAGAACACACCGCACGGCGGATCAGAGTGAAAAGATCAGAGCCTGTGGACTGTTAATGAAGCACCACAGCCTGATGGAAATGTACCAGGCCAGAAGCAGAAATAATTTTGCATAGTAGGAACATAAATAACGTCCTCAGTGAGAACGGAAAAAGCTGTGTCAGATTTTGCAAAATGACTTTGTCTCTTGCTGGTTTTTAGAGATAAAACGAATAACTCCTTTGCCTACTTTTACTGTAACTTCGGCTGTAGGCTACAATAGATTATAATTGTATAGTGAAAAATAATGCATGTATGTTGAATTGACAAATTATATCATACATATCCACTGGGTGGAAGCGCATGTATCAGGTCACTAATCTGTTCGAAACCGCAATACCATTTTTTAAAGTAAAAATCAAAACATCCTCTGATAAAGCTTATGTGGCAGATTCAGGCTATATCAACATATGAGCTACTTATTATTGATCAACTTAATATGTCAGATTTTTTGCAGTCCATGTCTGGTCCGGTTTAGCTTTTTTACGATTCACCCATTCGGTATTTCCAAAACTAGAGTGTAATGATGGGCTACCCTGCAGGTCTTAGATCTGTGAGAAGAAGGGCTGAAAATGGCGAGTATTCCAGTGTGTTGCCACTCTCCAGAGGTTATGCAATGGGTCGTAGCCCGGGCAGATGGGATCTTGTGATCTATCTGGAGATAACGCTTCGAAAGGGTTTTGCGCAACCCAGAAATGACCTTGCTCGTTTACAGTAGTGCCACTTATATTGTGTGTGTTTTAGATAGTGAAGGACACCGGATGGGCTTGGAAAGCTTGCTTGCTGATTGTGGAACCTTCCTCCTCATTGAAATGAAGGGATGACCATACAATGGATCAGTATTGGCAGTCCATAAATCTTTATACCTGAGCTGGTCTACACCCGTGCAAATTATTTGACTTACTGGTGGAAGAAGTAGCAAATTGGACTGCAATTTGTTGTGGCTTTGCACTCCTGTCTCATTCTGCAAGAGCAGATCAAAGAGGGGGAGCGCCCCCCACGGCAGACATTGCAGAATGCGCCCCTCAGTTTTACTAGCCAGCCCAACTTGAACTTGACCATGGAGTCTGCGCAGTACGTATGTAATCCAATCCTTTGTGCAGGCAGTATAGACCTGCCAGAATATTTGGTTTTTGAGGAAAAATCAGAATCCGATCACAGCAAGCATGAGTGTGTTTGATGCGTTTTTTCAGTATGCCGTAGACTGAGTCGGACCGCGTTACGCACAAGCCAATGGGAGCTGGAAGAAGATAAAATATAGCCTATATTATCCTGGCCCCTCCCGCTTCTTTGCTTCAACTTGGCCTTGAAACTGAATGACGCAGCTACCCGAGAGTTAACTTGTTGACCTTGGAGTGCAACATGTCTTGGTGACTATGCAGTTGGAAATCTCTCCAGTCTATGCGCTGTAAGACCAATTTTATCACTCTTCCCTCCTCCGTCCTACAGTCCCTCTGCTATAACACGACGGGCTTAGGAAGCCACTTAGATCAGGCCGGTGTTACCCTATTAAAAAAAATCATCATGGGATATGGCTTACCACCAATGCAGCAGTAGCAAGACAACACACCAGGTGCAAAGCCCTAATGTTTCACAAGAGTGCATGTAATTCTTCTGGTAGGCTTTTGCGTCTCTTGCATCTTTTGAGGAAGATGATATTTACAAGTTTGTCTGGTTGCATATGGGATTTTATTTTTGGAGACACTGCGTGTGGCTGTCTTCTGAACTGTGCATTGTAACTATATATTCGTATAACTATATTGTTTTCTCTCTGTTTTGTCTAAGCATCGTAACATGTTGATAGGCGGTTGTTGAATCGCATCACCATGTGCACTCACAGTTTTACTCACTCGCCAGAGGTAAATATTGACATTTCTGTTCGTCATTCTAAAACTAGTTTCTACTCTCAGGGATTTTGCAATACATAGCAAAGTGCAAGCCAAGTGTTGATGTTATGTGGGTGGAATGTAACACTCAGCAGAAGATTGGCATCCAGCGGATTACCATGTGATGGAGGCTGTGTTATAGATAGACATGACAGATGATTTAGGCTCAACGGATCTGAACTGTACGGTCTTTTTTTGCCATTTATCAAAGCGCTGTTGCTTAGTGTTGAACAGCATTTATAAAGTAGAGACTGTTAAAATAGCTAATTGCATTATTGCAGCTTTCTCCCTTATTTCACTTCAGTTTTGGTATTTTTAGTTAGTCTTACGAAGTCACAATTCTTTTTTTTCTTTTGTTTATTTTTCTACAAGCATTTTCGAAAAATATTTGCAAAGAAAAAATAATGCCTTGCATCTTTCACAACCCATTGCTCCATGACCACAGCAAGATTATTGATTTCGCCATAAATATCACTCAAACATATTATTGAGTTGTAAAATATCAGGATTTATTTAAAAAAAGTAATCATCATATACCCCGAGAATAACATATTCTCAATATGTACTTGAATATTTAAATTATCCAAAGCAATCGAATCACACAAAGCATTAAGGCCACAGTTGCATCCTTCTCTTAAAATTTCTTCCAAATCAGATGTTTCGACAAAGTGGGAGCAATCTTTTTGTTTTGCTAAACGACTGCGTCTATAAGAGGCGTTTGGTTAATAGTTCAGCTGTGCTTTTTCGTAGGCTATAATTAATTTTTCCTTGCTTTGACGGGAGTAAAGCTCAACGAATAAACGAATAAAGCTAAATTAAAACTCAGTAAAACATCGTAATTTACACGTGGCTCAGGAGTTCCATGTATTTCATTAATAAATTTCTTGCACAAAGCAACATAGATAGCCAAAGTACAATATAACTAACGCACAGAACACAAAGGGTACGTTTAGCCGCTGTGCGTAATGTTATGTTGCGCATAAAATACGCATTATTTTCTCATTCTTTTGTATGTTATTATTAAGAATATTGTTATTAGCAATAGTTCGTTTATTTTTTAATATTTATATACTGATTATGCACACTGAGAGAATTTCCTGTACTTTTCTAATTTTGAACTCTTATTTTAGATGCATAACGCATGGCAACATAGCCAAAATAGGCATTTCTTTCATTGTAAATCATAACCTGATATTAATGATGACGGTGGTGATGATGATGAAGGTGGTGGTGCTGATGATGATGACGATGATTGGTTGTAGTAGTCGACACATTTGGCCTATATTCTCTGCGATGAATAGGCCTACAATTCCAGAGCAAGTTGACAAATTGTGAAGAGGCCTAATGTTCCAGTGTAGTTTGAAGTTCATATACATCTGTGGGTCTAAATCTTACCAGCACTTAACGGATTTCAAAGGTGCAGACCTAGAATGGCTTACAGACCTAAGGCAGGTAGATGAAATATAGAGAAATTGGTTTTATTGACATTTCCTCGCGCACCTAATAGCCTACAACTAGTTGCTGGCCGGTGGCGTTAACATTCAAAAATACAACAGATGTGGAACTGGCTAGCGGCTGCAGTGGCGTTGAAATTAACTGTAGACCTATGCATTTACTGAGATTCCTCTATGCCAATAAATAATTTCACATGCAGCTTACATAGAGTTTTAGCAGGCCGTTAACGCAACATTTAAGAGTTCGGTTGGAGAAATTGAAACAGACCGAAATGTACGGCGAAGCTGTCAGTCATTTTAAAGCACATATCAAGAACACCTTGTGTTTCCAGTTGACTGTAGGCCTTTAAGTGGCTTCCACTGTGTGTCCGAAAATGAAGTGAGGTTGAATTTACCCCTGTTGTTGCTGTCCTTCATAATCACGCCATGGGCTGTGTTCCAGAGAAAATGGAAAAGTCAAGTGTCTGACCGCCCTGTGGTTCATTGCTGTGACCGCACAAACATATACTGGCTGTTATATTTTGGCAACTCTCATAGTAGACGGCAGTGCATTTTAACCGCATTTCAGGACTGAAACTTCTAAAGGTCTCATCTGCATTTTGTAACATCTTAGATCAACCCGTTTTACATTACTTATGACCATTGAAATCTACAAAGATGTCCCCATGTACCCTTTCACATGCTTCTGAAAGCCACTTTTACTATTTGCATAGTTGTATTGAGTGGAATTAAGGCGCCCTTACGCGCCGGGTAATGTGGATGCCAGCCCAAACAGGAGGGTTGAGCCTTGATAATGACCTCAGACAAAACCCTCCAGGCTGTGCTGCAGAGCAGTGATTCCCAAAGTGGGTACCTCCGGGGGCCCTTGACAGGTTCCATCGTGGCTCCAGCAAAACGAGTAGTTTAATTTCAACATAATATACTAGAATTTATCACTTAGATTAAGAATAAAAATGACTCACTGTGTCACTGTTAAACTCCCCTCCACATTTCAATACAAAATCAACAATGACAAAAATATAATTCTATGTGACTATTAGGGATGGTTTTTCAAGTGGGGATTGTAGTCTGATGTACATTTTTCGATGGCCCACGACTCGGAACCGAAGAGATTGCGCGGTACAGTGAGTGTGCGTTGTGTTTTGGTGCGTGTCGGTGGTCTGGTCTGCTCCAGCCGTGCTGAGATGTCTGGACTGAGCACATGTGCGCATCCGACAGCCACCTTGGTGATGGCGCAGGGTTGTTGTGACTGCAGCAGTTCCACCGACAATCATTGGATCTGGGAGGAACATTGATTAGATTAGATTGGATGAAACTTTAATGATTCCCATGGGGAAATGGGTCGTTGCAGCAGCAAGAACATCGGACAGGCCTGTTGGGATGGCCATTTTGTAAATAGAATAGAGGGTGTAAAATATAATGCGAACAATAATTGCAACTTCAATATTAAAAAAATGAAAAGAAAAGGTAAATCGCAAGTATCTTAGATTCGTTTCATAACCTGTTTTTTTAATCATACAGTGAACAGAAAGCTGCATGACTGACTAGACTAGGCCTTTTCGGGTTAGTTCATTACTAATTATTTTTGCTGAACAATGTGCGGACCATTTCATCACATAACTTATAACGCTATGAGGACGCAGACTAGCCTTGGTGGATTCATATTGATCATTAATTGGCTTTTCCCGCTGGAAATTCTGAAAGCAAACCGAAATTTCAAATGTTGTTTATTAGGAATGTCACACATAAAACAAAATTGATTTGTTTATAAGTAAAGTGGAGAAAATGGGATACTTCGTTAATAGAAAAAACTGCATCTTTTCCGGACAGGACCCTTGTAATGTAAATGCAAGCTCATTTGGATGTGCTTGTCAGCGAGGTGAGAAAGAGAGAATATTTTCTACAGCTAAACAACTGAGAAAAATATATTTTGTTTATTTTCCTTTTTAATTGTTCCTTTTGACGTGGTTGAAATTCACGTGCAAGATCATATTCTTAAGTCCAGCAACTATAGATATTTTGAATAAGGTCCAAATGGGTCTCATTGTAAACATTTAGATTTTAGAGGATTAAAAAATGTTTCATTGGGAATATTGAGCAATTAACATGATGCAGTCATTTTTATTTCAAATGGATGTAGCTTATAGCCATTTGGAGTAAAACTTTTTCTTTGTCATGTTGTATTTTGAATCAAAGGCAACACATCACGTCCATCAATAGACGCCAAGAATCTTTATTGTACCTCTGTAGGCTACATGTGCGCAGTCATGTAGTTGTCTAATGTTCAGTACATATGAGGTATTTCTTGCCGTGTTGACAAAAGATGAAAACAACTATTTTTATTTTTGGTGTAACAACACTCTTAATAACTTTTGTATATGGGTTCTCTTATATAGTCATATTTTAAGAAATACATTTTAACTTTACTGCTGCCTCAGATGAAGCTCTGTTAGTTCAAAAGCCAGTATTGCCAGTAGCCAGTATAGTACAGTCTTTGGTTCTGTATCAGGGCATCAGGACTGAGAATGGGATTGAATACCCAGATTAAAAAAGATGGGGAAGAAACGAAGAAATGGGTTCTGCAGCATTTGCGCTGTGTGCGCATGTGGAAATTGTAGAGGAACCTACCATGAGGACAGACATTGACAAGTGAAGACTTTATTTTGCATCTAAAAGTACCAATTTGAAGTGATTTCATGTATTATTTTTGTATTGTGACCCACCCTGATTAAGTTTAACTTTTAATATGGCAAAGACAAACTTGATGCGAAAGAAACATTTTAGCAGTTATGTAAACATAATAGACTTTCTTGCATCTAGATAGAAAAATGCTGCAAAACCAGCATCAACATTTTACATTCAGGACTATCAGCGTCTGCTCGTTAGAGTTCAGCTCTAAAGCACCGTCATGTGTGAAAAAAACACAACGTCACTGTACAATACGTATAAATACATTCTTTTACTGGATCCAAGCAGTGCATTTTAAAACTTTGGTAACAGATCCAGTGAAAGCTCCACAAGGTCCATTTCCTCCAACACAGAATAGACTGAGAGCTACTGGTCGTAAACGACCAGCAGCAGCAAACCAGCAGACTACACACACACACACACACACACACACACACACACACACACACACATACACACACTATAACGTCCCTTCTTTACAGAGATCACATCATCTTCACACGTATTTGCCAAAAAGTCTTCCAAAAGACCTGAAAAAAAATCCTCTTACATTTCCAACGCTGGGTACAAAAGTACACACCACCCAAGTAAAGCGGGTACAGACTGGTTTGTGAGAATAAAACGTTGGAGAAAACAAAATGATAGTAAAAGTTAATGCCCTCCAAAAGCTTTCACTGGGACAGGAATTCTCACCTCTCTTCCGCTCTTTTCAAGCGCTCAGACGGTTCCTTCAAAGACTGAATAGCCCGACAGGCTGGACGGCTAGACAACAACTTTCAACTTGACCTTGGCCTCCAGCCGCGTCTACCTCCTATGTAAAAAAAAAAACGCACGCACTGCCAAGTCGAGAGCTGTTTTCTGTCTTTGCATATTGTAAACATGTCGGAAGCTCAGCGTCTGGAATATTCACTCAAACTATGACGTTATATCCGAATTCCCTCATTTTTTGCCTCAACCCTTTTAGCAGGCACTGAGGCCTCTTACATTACAGTGTGTATTTTCTAGAAATATTTGCTGGCATGCATTAAACTAATAGAGATGTGTCGTCTTTTATACTTTTCTTTGTCACGTGAAGGCTTTCACGTTAAATATTTTGTAACCAGGACATTTTTACATTATGTAGCGCATTTGTACAACATCAGGTGATAGAATTGTAGTTAATTCATTTGCGGTATTTGTTCCACATTAGTGTAGCCTGTACTAATTTATGTTTTTAAAGAATAAGGATAATCTGTGTATAGATACGAAGGGCATAGTAGCCTGTGCAACAATAATCAATTGCTATTGCGGCACAGACCAAAGTGGCTGGATAGTGTGCGTGCGTAAAATCCATATGCATAATGTGCATGTGTGTATATGGATGATTCACACCGGTGTTTTGAAGTAGTCCATTAGTTTTGAATAACCGTCTTTTTTTTTCTTTTTTTTTTTTTTTACAATCCAACCATAAAGAGGAGCCATCTCAAACAAATATTTCCCCATTCTGGCACTCGGGATCTGACATAACCGTACAACATAGTGAAAAGCCGACCCTGTTTTATTGATTTATTTATTATTTGATCAAATATAAGCACGACTTCCATCTTTTTCAGGTTTGCTTGAGACAAGCTAAATCTCCTCGAAAGGTACGGTCACCTTACAACGCCGCATTTTTCTCCATTTAATTATCTGTACTGGGAGATGTTTACCGTCCTCTTTGCATAGCCTGGTCACGTGGTAGCATTTTGTCCAATGATGGCGCAACCTCGGCGCTCTGGTGCGCGTCAGAGTGGCTTTACTCTCTGGGAACCAGTATCTCCTTTTTTCAGTCTCAGGGCTTTTTAAAAAAGAGCCAGAAGCCTCAATGTTGGATGTCGTGCTATGACAACGTCACTGCTCCTCCGTCCTCGCTGGGTCGACCCGTCGGTGATGTTCCTCTACGACAACGGCGGCGGTTCCGATGAAGTGAGCAAGAACATGGAGGGTTTTGCTGGTGGCAACTTTGCTGCGAACCAGTGCAGGAATCTGATGGCGCACCCCGCATCTTTGGCACCCAGCACGGCTTACTCGTCCAGCGACGTGCCCACCTCCGGTATGGGCGAGCCGGTGAAACAGTGCAGCCCTTGCTCTGCAGCCCAGAGCTCGTCCAGTGCGTCCCTGCCCTATGGGTACTTCGGTAGCGGCTACTACCCGTGCAGAATGTCGCATCACAGCAGCATAAAGTCGTGCGGAGCGCAGCCCCCCTCTGCGTACGGGGAGAAATACATGGACACGTCCGCCTCGGGCGACGACTTCACCTCTCGCGCCAAGGAGTTCGCCTTCTATCCGACCTACCCCTCAGGCCCGTACCAACCTGTTCCCAGTTACCTGGATGTGCCCGTGGTTCCAACTATCAGTGCGCCGTCAGAGGCCAGACACGAGCCCCTGCTGCCTATGGAGAGCTACCAGCCGTGGACTCTCACCACTAACGGCTGGAACAGCCAAGTGTACTGCGCCAAGGAGCAGCCTCAGCCTGGACACATGTGGAAGTCCTCCATACCAGGTAGGCTCCATCTGCAGAATTCTTTTATTTGAGCCAGACCTGTTTCCAAGATGTACTACTGCTACTGGTTAGGAATAAATGGGCTATAATAATACAGAATGTACTACTAGAAATGATCACTTCTGAGTAAATCTGTAGATCTAGCACTCTGGTTTTGTTTATTTACTTACAATAAAACAAGAAAATCATTAGAAGTTACTGAATCTAGTATTCGTTTTTTAAACAAAAAATGACAAATTCTGTCAGAGAATTCTGTCAGTGATATAATTCCACTTGTCTTTCATGGAAATTTACCCACAATTTCTTGACTTGGATGTCATTTCCATGGAGTGATCCGCCTTATTCTCTGAAACAAGTGTCAAGATACTGACACTTTTCTAGGGGAAAAAAGAAACTAATTTGGATTGGACACAAGTGACTATGTCGCTCAGCTGGGAATAGATTTTCACTTGCTTGAAGAAAATTAAGGGTCTATGGCTGAACTTGAGGCTAAACGACTTGTTGAGTAACAGTTTATGACAACTCCTTTTGTCTATTTTCTTTCGCCCCGTACAGACGCGGTCTCCCACACCGGAGGAGACTCCGGCTCTTACCGACGTGGAAGAAAGAAACGCGTGCCATACACCAAGGTGCAACTGAAGGAACTCGAGCGCGAGTACGCCGCCAATAAATTTATTACGAAGGACAAACGGAGGAGGATATCGGCCCAGACCAACCTGTCTGAAAGACAGGTCACAATATGGTTTCAAAACAGACGCGTAAAGGAGAAGAAAGTTGTCAACAAAGTGAAGACCATCAGCTAGTTTTTTTTACGGACAATATCCATGGGAGATAAACTATTACTTACACACACACACACACACACACACACACAGTTTCCCTGTGCTACTGGAACATTCCTCTTCCACCAGAAAAAGATTCATTTGCCCTGAGAAAATGATGTAAGGTCAAGTTTGCATTTCTGCCTCCAGCAAACGCACGGACTGTCCCTTTAAAACAGACGGGTTCTACTTTCACACACTGAGATCTTTATTCGCACGGACTGACAGGACAGCAGGACAGTGAGGAGGGAGGAGACCAAGGCGACAAGCATCTGATCTGTTCACCTCAGATCTGAGACACTCTGGC
>OMLF01014037.1:0-10766 GCA_900302615.1 Holocentrus rufus | reverse complement strand
CATGCTCACTCTCAGCTCAGGAAAACTGACCCCCTTCATAAAGGTATATGCCACCGAGCTATACCTTTTATCTGCAATTTTAACGAGAGTGGTAAATGGTGGAGATTCACAGGAAGTAACGGCATGGAGGATTTGGACTTTGGGAATGTTAAATATTAATCTGTCGACCCCCACTTCCTTTAAAAAAAAAAAGAAAAAAAAAGAAAAAAAAAAGAACTGCTCACATGCTTAGCTTATATGAAATTTAGTCTCGTCATATGAATCCGTGCTCTCATTCTTATCCAATCCATGGTGCAATTCTTATTATAATGCTTAGATAATCGTCCGGGATATGTGTTCATATCAATCATAGCTTTTATAATGTGTGCGTATTCATGTTGTTGTATATAAAGTAAATTCCGGCATGATATCAAGGGTATTTTGTGTGTGAGTCAAATATGTCGGTGTTTAAGTCCGTCCCAATAAAATATGGACTTGGTTGAATTTGATCTATCACGAATTATGTTGAAAAAATGCACCAATTTCATTACAGGCTGCTATGGAGAACAACGCAGTTTTAAATTTTACTCTTAGCAAGGTTATCATTTGGCATAAATTAACCAAAGTATTTCAGAATCTACATTTTAAATACACCGAAAGAGGTCAATGTTGGCGGTCGCTGCAGTAAACTATTGTTTATAGGCTGCAGTAGTGAATATGTTATCTCATCTTGGCTGCGCTGGGTTTGTAGTAGCTGATTTTTCATATGTTCAATCCTAGTCCAAAATGTCCTAATTTGCTTACTGGACCTAGGTCATGCAGGCCCCTGTTTTGCTTTGGGAAAAGAGGAAATAGGCCGGTTGAAAGCTGGACTGTGCAGAAACATGAGCTGACGTCGCCATCTAGTGACGACTTTGTGTCACGCTCAAATGCACTATCAGTTGTCACACACAGTATGCTTTATGTGACGACAACATCAATAATGAAAAGAGCAATAGTAATAATAATGATAATGATGTTAATAATAATAGTACGGATAATAATAATACAAAATTTAGGTATATAACCCTAAACATTTTGTCCTAAAACAGGCACATTGACCTAGTCGTTAACCACAGTAAAAAGACGCAGATGTGAGGCGTATAGTGAATTCTCCTTCCTCTTCATAATAAAACGAAATAAACCTCTGCCAATTTTGGCCTACAGTCACCCTCCTATTTGCCTGGCGGTGGAATGATAGCATCTGTTCAGAATGGGAAAAAAGGCAAGGCAAAACAGCTTGATATTTGAAAGGAAAGGGATTGAGGGCAAAATTGAGAAGAAAATGTTTCTTAACGTAACTCTCCATATTTTTTGTTTTGTCCACAAAAACAAGTAAAGATCAAGCCTTTACTTTTTCAAAAATGGTTCCATTATTCCCGTGTTACATATGACCTGGTAAACTAGCTCAGTTATTTTTATATTTATTATTATTATTGTTTAAAAAATATTTATTTTATATTATGCATAATATAACATGCATAATATTTTGTGTGTATAGAAAAAAATCGAAACAGCCAGCTTTAGCCTTTTTCTTACATTAACTGTTAATTACTCGTTTTAAATGCCATATCAGGTTGATCGTAACCTGGTCCCCTTTGTACTATAACATTCAGTTGCGCTTTACCTTCATTTTGTTTATTTTGTTACATTTTAAAGCTCAAAAAGCCCATATACAATTCTCTTGTTTATAGCTTCCAAAATCCAAAAGGCGTTAGCGTGATTAGTGGCTTCGATTTCCAATTGAACAAATAAGAAGCAGTGTACGGACTGCTGAAAAAGAGGCTAAATCCACTGTCATGATTTTTAAGAGCTATAGCCTCAATTCATGTTCAGTTCATACTCTCCGTGTAATGTTTTTTTTTCTACAGAATTGAAAAACTAGAATTATTTTTTGGCGCAGAGCTGTTCTTGTCCATTTTGAAATTATGCAGAATGGCTGTCATAGCGTTAAGTGCACTTTCAGTTAACATTTTCAGTTGAGTGAATTTCAAGTTAATTGATCCCAACCTTTTTTTTGGCAGCTCGGTGGTGCTCCACATAGGAAAGATGAGTCTTGTGATGGAACGCAAATTGGCTTTAGCTCCAGGAGAAAATAATTGACATCCAAGCTGTGCGTGCTGTAGTTCGCTCGCTTTGTTCACTCTCATTAACACGATGGCACATGATGCATTTTTCTTTTAAATAAGAACATTCATCCAAGTGATTATGTATAAATTGTAACTCAACTGATCTAGCAGCCAAAAGCCCATCTGCACAGCATGCTCGGCTTAGACGCATTAATGAATATGATTTAGCTTTGCTGGCGTTATGTGCAGTCAAATGTCAGGCATGAAACCAAATCCTAATTTATTTAAAGCTACAACACCTCTGGCTGTTTTCGCGCCTGTTATGCTTTATTCTTTTAGTAAGTATCCAAGTATTGTTTTACCTCATATTGGTCATCGACTTTATGCACTAAGCTACGTTTAGGCTGTAACTTAAATTATTAACTTAAATGCTCCCAGCTTGGTTTTACTTTGTGCAGTAGGAAACTTCTTGCTTGCGGCAATTGGCCTACACTTGCTCATCGTAAAGATAAAAATGATTAAGATATGTTGCTCGATTTTTCTCGAGTTCAGGCCTTATGCATGTTTTTTTTTTTTTTTTTTAATTTCTACACATCCTACCCCGGAACCTGCAAGTGCTAAACCTAACATACCCCAATGATATTGTCTATTTATTCTTTTTTCTTGTTACTGGCGGCCCACAAAAGATAATTTTATTATGTCAGAAGTTATACAGTAACTAGACCGAGGCTACTGTCTGTCCTCTTGTCAGCTTTTTTGTGCTTTAGTATTGTTATACAGCAGTAAATGTATATTATTCTTATTCTTCTCATTATTATTGCTGTTGTCAGCATAAGAATTAAGGATTAGAATTAATATATCATTTTAATATTATCTGTCGTGCCATA
This sequence comes from Holocentrus rufus, assembly GCA_900302615.1. Classification (NCBI taxonomy): domain Eukaryota; kingdom Metazoa; phylum Chordata; class Actinopteri; order Holocentriformes; family Holocentridae; genus Holocentrus; species Holocentrus rufus. Next base: position 7,792 of record OMLF01014037.1, on the reverse strand, counting down.
CTTTCTTTAGAGTATTCTTGTTTTTGGAGAGGATTTCTTCTCTTGTCTTTCCCTGATAGTTGTTTTTACATGTTCAACATGCTTACAAGGCAACCATAAATAATTAACACAAAGGGAGTTAAATAAAACCTTAGATCATTTGGAAGAGGTCAAATGTTACAGTGAATAAACAAGTAGCTATTGAAGAGGACGCAGGCTAAGTGGCCGTTGGAAGGTTTTTATTTATTTATTTTAATACCTGTAACCAGTTTTGAATGTGTCAGGATATCACATATTGTGTCTAAACTGGGTCTCAACATGCACATGGCCGACTGGCTGATTCAGGCCACGCACAAGGGAAATTTGAGACTCTACGTACACGGGCACGGAATGCAACGTTACCACGTTCTTTGACGCAGCCACGGCGGTGCGCGCACGTGTTACACAATGAGATCAGAGATGGGACAAAAGCGAGAGATGTGACTGGGTTGTTCTTCCTGTAATCCGAAAAACAGACTGAACAGAGCGGAAGCTTATTGGCTTGGAATGAACACATGCGCAGCTCATTGGCTGGGAGGGAGCAGAGCAGCGTCTCATTGGTTTGTGGAGGAACATAACAAACGTGCAGCGCCCGCCCCCACGAGGCTTTGACGCTGAGGCTCACGGTCGAGTGCTCCGCCCATCCCGCGCTCTCTTCACGGAGTTGAACCTCTTTGATGGGACTGGCCCATTCAGTGTGGTAGAAAAACACAGAGGGTTTAACTGGATTCCATTGTGTCTGCCCGCCTCTCTGTCGCAGATTTAACCTTTGCTGCCACCCTAAGGCAAAAGAATGAATTACAATCCATTTTAATATCACAAGAAGGATTTAATTTTGTCTTCATGCAAAAAAGATGTAGCCATAGCTCCATGCATTATTCATTGTGTTGGTGATTAGACCTTAATAAGAACCAGGCAAATGAAGCATGAAGTACCTAAATATCTGTAAATCTTTTTTGCAGCTTTACCAAATCTACCAATTCACTGCGCCGTTTCACCATTCCCTTCCTTTTCATATCTGCTTTGAAATTTGACATATTTAATGAAATCGCCGGGTTACAATTGTTGCTTGTATTTGTTTTCATCATATGACTTGAACATTTTAACATCTTCACACTAGCTTTCGCCTGCCATTGTCCGATAGACTACAACCAGAGCCTTTTTTTTTAATCTATTTGAAGAAACGTAATAATGTGACTGTATACATCCGATGCATTGTCTGTTTTCCAGCTCTGTTGAAAGTTGCGATGTGCCTTACCCAGAAAGCAGCACAATATATCTCCCGCCAGTCTGTCAGACGTGGATGAATACAGACAGGGCCAATACCATGCTCTTTACATTGACCTTCGCTGTCTCTCTGCGTAATGGAGCCGAGGCCCGCAACCTTCAGTCACTCAGCAATATACTTTGCTTTTGTCAAGCCTGAAAGCAAGGAGTTGGAAGATAATCTCGTAATACACCAGAAAACCCCCAGTAGACACAAGCTGATCCAAGACCGTGACAGCGGTCAAATAGAAGCACTTGACCGAGATTATGTGAAAGCCTCCTCCATATCGCTGTCGGCGCCTTATCCTATTACTGGAGGTGTTTTTCTTCCTTGGCATCTCAGTAGGTCGCTTCATTTGGTTTGAAATAATCAATGTGAGCTTATTTACTATACTTATTTACGATGGGCGTATGGACTGATGGGCATTTTTCCAGAAAATGCATCCTGATTCAGTTTGCATCATTAATAACAACGTGGTGCTTTTGCTCACAATTTTCTCTTTTTTTGTAATTCGTGGTATTTATGAACATTTTACGCTTCTGGAAGTCATTCAAATCTTGAAATTAAAATGCCCTCAACTAAACCTAGTGTTGCTTGTGTCCACCTATTGAGCGCATGTCTGTCATGCGGTCTGCTATTTTTCTTTAAATTTCTCTATCCAAAATGGCTGGAGGAAACATGAAAACGGGCCCTTAGATATTGGTAAAAGTGAGCCCCTGTGTTGTGGCACCTCGTCATTCTTTAGACAAAATAAAACTGGTTTGAAATTTTGTTCTAAATAGGAAAAAACGATGCAAACTGATTTGGAAAGGTAGGTCTCATGGAAAAAGTCCGGAAACCGCTGCGACGGCTTCATTTGTGTCCAATCGAAAGGATAGTGTTACTTTTATTGGCGCACGCAATACCAAATAGCCATAATTTCACGTTTGTCTCTTTACAGTTGATTAGATCTTCCTAAAGCTAAATTCATTGTATCTAACAATGAAGTCGCTTTCTTCTGTGGTGATCTCATAGAATTAGGTTTCGGTTGCAAATGGCCAGATTATACACTTTGCTATCCTACCAATAGATTTGTTCATTATTATTCGCCCTTGCTTCCAAAATATATTCGTAAACAAGTTGAAATCTCGTTTACACCATGAAAGGGAGGAAACAACTGTTTTGACAATGTGATTCAATACAGCAGCAGTGTTTCTACGAAATTTACCACATTCAATCAAACAACCTTGTTTTATTATGAGTCAAAAATTATTTGGCCCGTGAAATAGCTCATTTGATTCAGATTCGTGCTGTGATGGTCTTTGGCATAAATTTGCAGGTTGCATTTGAACGAAAAGGTAAAATAGAAAAAACGCAGGCTACGAAAAAGCGGATTCAGAAACAGGGCTGGAAAAGCGTAATGTCAAATCCATGCAGTTTCCTTATTGAAATAGCTTGCAATTCCTGAATTACCATACTGAAGATTTCCCTTGACGCAAAAATCGTCTCATTGACTTCATAACGACAGGTTAGTGATTACATGGATAACTTAAGGTGATTATTCTGTTTTCTTTTGTTAGAGATGAACACAGTTTGGCTATACTAAAATGTAGCCTGATATAAAGATTATCTAAATCAATGAAGCGCCGGCACCTTTTGAGGAAACACCTTATTTAGATAATATGACATCCACTACGCATAGAGTCGGCTTATTCCGGCTGGCTTTCTTTATTGAAATAGGACATGATCCTTTGGACATACGGACATATCCTACATTGAGGACTGTGATGGAAGTGGAACAGCTATTTCTAATTATCTGAGTGTGCCTAAAGGCCTGTGCGTATTGTATAATTCCCAAATTAAACAATGGAATGCGCAAGAAGACAAGAAGGCCTTTCTGTCTCAGCTCTCTGTATATAGTAACTTAGATGTAAAAGTAAACAACACGTAGTGTTGAAACCAAACAAACTGTAGCTCAGTGGCATTTTTGTTCGGAAAATAACATTTTCTCTTTAAGGTCCAACGGGTTTTCATTCTTAAACTGTTCTGGGCAATCCTGTGTGTCCTCTTGTTAGCACATTAAGCCTACATGAGGTCTTGTTTCTCAGCGTGGATTTTCAGGCCAGTCCAGTATTTAGACTTTATCCGCTGGTTTGTCAGAGGTCCTCCCGTTGACCGTGGAGTTGGTCTGTCTTCCTGGCCTCTGTGTGGTCCGCCTGGCCCTTCTGTCGTCGCCATCGCTGCCGGCCACATTTCTGTCACCTGTGGATAAATCAACAGTTGTCCTCAGATTTAAACAGGTTCACACTTACTGATGTATTCTTGTATGTTAATTTGTAGCCAACTACATGTGTGAACACTGATTGCTTCATGTTTCAGCCGGGTGGTTTGATAATCCCCACCTGCAGGCGTGTATGGCTGCAGCCAGCAACTTGATAACAGCCCAAGACTCGCCAGCCAAGATCAGATACCATTCAAGTTCAAAAGCACTTTTTTCTTCAAAAGTGGACGAGAAATAACACCAATAAACTTATGGGGTTTGATTTCACGCACTCGCGGCTGAAATCTATGAGTTTATTAAACAGATCAGGCGAGTCTATGATTTGTTTTGGTTGTGCGTCCATTAGCCTGCATGCTCATTACAAGCCACCACGTTTTGTTGGAATTGCCTTTAATTTCCATGTGGCCTTCTAATTCGTGTATAATTACATATTTTGCATCGCCTCCTTTCTTTAGGTGGTCAGCCTGTCGGTCTCGTTCAGCATAAGATATTTTAATGACAGTGTTCTCATTTTGACATTAAGGATTGCCAATAGATGTCTTGAGGCGGAGGTGTGGTGGCTCTTTTTTCCACCATAAAATGGAAAAAGAAGCATGGACTAAAGCTCAGGGCCTTTCGTTTTACCTAAAGATTTAAACTACAGGAGGTTTCTTTGCAAGGGACTGAATGCGCCTATTTATTTTATAGCCTATATCTGACATGGCGTTAAACTGTATTTTTAGAACCTCCCCACACTTAATTGTTGTCTTGTTGTCTAACAACGTTTTATGGCGCAGGAATTGGGCTGTAGGCTATGTCGCATTCATTTCCTGAGAAAACATTGCGCTTTCATCGTGGCAGTAGGAGTACACTTGTTATTTAAATGGAAATGTATTATTTTGATATGCAAAAACAGCTTTTATGCTGACCCAAAAATATATTTTATCCCTATAATTTGTGCTTGTTGTTGTTGCTGTTGTTGTTGGTCTGTGTGTGTGTGTGTGTGTGTGTGTGTGTGTGTGTGTCTATGTGTTACATATGAAAACATGGCGAAAGTATTTACATTATATTAGGCAAACAAAGCGGTGTCTGTTAGCATTTTAGTGTCAAATCTCTTTCGTAGTCAGCCTCCTTTATTGATATCAGTGGGATTCTCTTCAAACATCATTTACTGTTGTTGTTATTATTGTTGTTATTTTTATTATTGTTAGATTTTTCAGTCTAGCTTTGTTGAGTAAATGTTATCCTTGTGTAAAATGCCGAAGGTGGAGTGAAACAGACAACCTAAATATAGGGGATGTTGATCACAACAATTATCCAATGTAAAATTGCTGCTCATCACTGTAATTTAGTAATATCACAAGTTAAAATGAAAGCTACACTAGTGCATGCATTATTGCACTATATGCACTACTGCATAAACTAGACGCACATCTCTCACATGGTTATTGCGAAGGTGAAGTTCATTTGACTTTGTCCTTAGGCCTAAATCTTCAGGCGCACATTATTGATCCATTATGTAACCTAAAGCCACCTTTTTTCCCCTCTTAAGGCCTTTTATATTTGCATGCAGCAGGAGTGGAAATGCAAAAGCAATTAGAGGAACTTCATCCGGGGCACAGTGGGCCCTTACACGGTGTTTGTTCTCAGTAAAGGGCCCTCTCCCTCCCCCGAACTTGAAGTCGACCGCACAGACAAAGCTTTGGCTTTGAAGGCTTTTACGCAGCACCACAGTCTCAGTTTTGATCCCCCAAACCGTGCAACAAGGACTGTCACAGCAACAGAAGAAGGCTTAATACAGAACTAATATTACATTAAGTACTGAATATTGAGTGTTTCCCCCTATGTTTTTAGCTAGTATTTTAAATGGATTTGGCCTGACTGCCAGAGTCTTAGTCACATGATCTATCATATAAACATATTAAGTGTAAGTAAATCTTACCTTACTTAGTTGGAAAAGTGTGTATTTTTCTGTTCCTGGGAATCCTCGACTGCTGGCTTTGAATCCGCGTAGGTGGCGACTTCCTATCACGCCTGGTCAGTTTTGTGGTGTCTGTCTGGCCGGGGAGAAAAAAAGGCGCAGCAGAATACTATAGGAGCTATAAAAACGCAGGTCTGTGCAGAACAGGCTTTGGTTTTCCTGGGCATCCTGTGCTCAATTACAGCTTAAAAGCTGCAGCACAAGTCGTAGAATTTGTCTGGATTGACTGAGAGGCGGAGCGTGTGGTCGCAAAGACACTGGAGTTGTTTGTGCCCCTACAATCTATCCAAATAACACGGCCTACTAGCGGAACGTCGGGTGACACAGATTGCGTGGTTGTCCCAGTTTTAATACAGTGACATGGGGTTTAGTTGATGCTTGTAGCTTCTTAGTAAATGTGATATTTTAAGGTTGTGTTACACATGTCCCATCAGGAGCGCCTTGTATCCCCATCGGGCGGTGGGGCCAGGGCAGCCCCGGCGGTCCTAATCTCAGCTCAGGTCTCTCATTCACAGCACATTAGAGTCAGGTTGCAGCCTCTCCAAAACAAGCTCCTCGGTGGCCTCAGAGCAGAGAAGCAGGGAATGTGCAATGTGCCATATTTACCGCTTCAAAAATAAGCAATATCTGCATTTTAAAAGCTAGTTCAAAGAAAGCAAAGGGAAACGTTTACCTTTATATTGCTATTCTTATTTTATTTTGCTTCTCTGGGACCCTAATGTGATACGGTTAGCTGCACATGCCTTTTACTGATAATACGTATTGTTATTAATACACACGCATGTGTGAGATATTTACATACCTTCAAGATTTAGGATTTAAAAATAGATACCTGAGGAATACACTATATTGCTGATATACTAACTGCGCTGCGGTGCAGCTATTTTAAATTCAGCGCAGCATTGCTCTTTTAGAAATAATATTGCTCATTTTTAAATATATATGTATCTGTATATGTGTATCATATATGCTGATGTGATTTATGCATACGTGCGTATGTACATATGTATCCATCATGGGAATAAAATAAAATATATAAAATAGGGAAATGGATGTGGAAAATCATAATAGATGAAAACATAAAAGTGTCCAGCTAACACCAGCATTTTTGGAATATGTCTTACTAATTGGTGCATATTTAAATAAATATTTGCACGAAAACGTAAAGAAACCGCCGTGCGTAAAACTGGAACGGGCTTGAGTTGTCCAGGCCAACTTTTGGGGCGGTTAGAAAAGGGTCCATTAAATGTGAGCATAAAGCAAAACAGACAAGCCAGTAAGACAAATATCATGATTTAAGAATAGAAGACGTTTATTATTTTAACCACCCAATAACATTTTACCAGTGAAGTAGACCTATAACTGTTTAATAAATGTACAGACTTCTACAATCAAGCCATGCGTATTTGTATCAGTGTTTAAATGCCTCCGGGCTTGTATCGATTTAGCGTCTTCTGTTAATGTTATTGAAAACAAAATAGTTAGATGTTAGCATTTAAAATGTTTTGAAAATATTATTTTAGGAACTGTTATTTGATGTAAGATTTTAGAGATACTTGGCCACCAAATGTAAACTAATAACAAAACAAAATTTCTCTTCACCCTGAATTTTGTTATTGTATGGTCAGTATTTTATGAGGATTTTCAGTCTTCATTGTTGGTCATTGTTTTGCCGATTCCGACACGACTGCAGCCAGGTCCAAACATTACCCGCTACTTTGAACATGACCCTGATAACCAAATGTCCAACTGAGCCAAATGCTATGTTGTAAACCACCAGCTGATGATGACTAAACATTTTTAGAAGTAGACTTCAAAGATAACGTGGCTTTCCACTTCCTCTGGTCTGTTATCAACCACGACTGATTTAGATAATGTTATTATTTGATATGGTATCGGACAAGTCATGCAGCAGAATCTGTTTAGTCTGTATTCTAAATAGGTCATGAAACACAATGAAATTTGATAAAGGCTAAAATATGCAAAAACAAAATCCCTAGAAGCAGATTGAATGTCGAAAGGCACATAGCCTTTGGGAAATTGATATTGATATTGAGCTAAATCTGCGATTGCAGTCCGTCATGTGACTCCCTTTAAACAACCAGCTTCCAATTATAGTTTTTTCCTCCTCTGACTTCGCTGCATGTTAAGGAATTCATTTTTAGACCGACATGGCGATAAACCACCAATGTCAAGCTTTAGGACATGCAGCAGTCATGGCTCTTACGCGCGCGCGCGAGCACACACACACACACGCGCATTCTCTCTCTCTATCTCTCTCCCTCTA
>OMLF01014036.1:3630-14219 GCA_900302615.1 Holocentrus rufus | reverse complement strand
AAATGAACGCCTTTCTAATAACATTATTTATTTTTTTTCCCTTATTTTGGGTTGGTGTCTTACGATGACCATGGGAAGTCATAGTTTATGTACATTTTCATTTACACAACATCAAGAAATTTATACAATCTTTATTTACCCTGGGAAGATTTCCTGAACACATAGCTTTTAATTTATCTGGCTTGCCAATACGTCTGTGAGTTATAAAAAAAAAAAAACAACAAAATAAAAACGGACTTATAAGCTTCTTGATGTGAAGGCTTCAATTATCCTTTAATCCGCTGCCGAGCGCCAGTCAAACCAGCTCACACTACGGGCTTGTTGAGCTTTGCCGGTGGCATTCCCTGCCGCTCTTACAACACTACGTCAAAATCCTGAGAGGCTCCAGAAGCCCCTCGCCTGCGACTAGGGGTGGCAGGGTTGCTATGGAAACCACTGAGCCCACCAGAAAGCCGAGATAATCAGAGATACCAGAGACATAGAGGGGTGTCATCACACACACACACACATATGCATGTGGGCATCACACACAGATGTACATGTGGTGTGTGTGTCCCCCACACTAAACATGCAGACACAAAGACAGATACACGTCCAAACACATGCAACACATGCAAGGAAAAAGTCTTAATACGTCAGGTCACAACTGACTACAAAGATCACAACTCGTGATCCCTGGTCCCTAATGTGGTGAAGCTGCCTTACTGAGTCTCACTCATTACCACAGTCCGCCGTTCAAAGCTGACTGCAAGCCTTTGATCTGATCATCTCTCTCACACTCTCTAACTCGTTCTCCTCTCACCAATCTCTTCTGCCATTCTGTCTCAAACGCTTTCTTTCTTTCTTACTTTCTTTCTCTCCCTAACCTGCTGTACTTTACTAGCTCTCTCTCTCTCTCTCTCTCTCTCTCTCACACACACACACGCACAGAGTCAGAGTGTGCAGGGATAAACCACTGCTTTCACGCAAAATTTCAATTAGGGATATAGAAACCAAATATGATGACAGTGATGAAAGGAGAAATTTTATTATTCTTCACAACCGTGACACTACATTCAGTGTTGGTGTAGCAAAGCATGACAGCTGCAGAGCCACAGATCATCTTTTTAGAAAACATCAGGACATACCGGGTGCACTTTATCTCCCTAAATGTCTGGGAGTCAGGAAAAGCCACGTTTTGATGAAGCAGGGCAATATTTTAGTCATAGCGAGACCCAACGCACGCTAATGCAAATCTGCCAGTTAAAGCGCAAATTAGTTTGTGAATTGCCTCGGTTGTCATTTTTAATGCTCGTCTCTAATTACACAGAGCTGATCCTATTTTGTGTTGAAGATTTCATCGCCTCAATAAAATTATCTAATGATTCAAAATCTGGCAGCAGCCCATAATTCACTACCAGGCAGCCATGTTGGATCAAGCTAGGTTAGTTGGGATTTACTGTCATATTAAAGCATTTCTCCCAATAGGCGAGGCTGTGTGCAGGCTTGGTGCGAGTGTTTCATTACTTGTAATTGGTGGAGCTGAACACAAGCACTTGACCCAAGTGTTAGATTACTTGTAATTGGTGGAGCTGACTACAAGCTCTTGACCCTAGTGTTACATTACTTCTAATTGATGGAGCTGAATACAAGCTCTTCACTCACATGCCCAAAATGCCACAGATGTGAACAGGCCACAGGAGGGAATATGGAAGTAGTGATGGGGGCGAAATGTGCAATGGAGGCGAGTGACAGAGGCTATTCCATATTTATACCACGGTCTGGTGAATACGTCTTTCTGATTGGCTGAGGGGTGTGTGCTCAAACCGTGTAACACACACACAGTGCGGCTCACGTTCAGTCAGTCACACAGAAACTTAAGCTAAAGCTAACTAGCTTAGCTGCTATAAACTGCTCCATTTTTAGAACGTGGATTGCTCCAAAGCTATTGTGATTATTTAGAGCAAAAACACTGCCATTACATTAACACCAACACTGAGCTAGCCATTTATGTCTAGATACAGCATGTCAAACCGTTTGGGCAAATCCTCGATGTCTAAGTTGAATAATGTTAGCTGAATCAGCTGGTAGCGTCTCCTTTGCTAGGCTGTCTGACCTTTACAGAAGCAGTGTGGGCAGAATTTTTTCATTTTCAGAGCATATCACGCCATAAATTAATTTATCTGTCCCTATTTTTTTACTGTTGGCAAGCAGCCATGGAAGCAACCACCCTCCACTTTGCATGAGTTGGCTCTTTGCCTTCCCATCATGCATTAAACCCCTTTAACATAGACCTTATTGTGGACTCTCTCTTATTAAACCCCTGCAGACGGGACAAGGCCATTGTCCAAGTTCTTGTGGAGCTTGTTAGATATTATATGTAACATGCAATGCCTTCCTCTACTGGGAGGACATCCATCTTCCACCAACACAGTGTGACTCGCTGTATCTTTACTTTGTCAATACTCACCGATGAGCTCCTTGTTCCTGATGTCCAGGGCCATGTTTCGGAGAGCGGTGGCCACGGCGCACACCACCCTGTCATTGTCTATCCTCAGTAACTCCACCAGGATGGGGAGGCCCTTCTCCTTACGCACCGCAGCCCGGATATACACCGACCACTGGCAGGGAGAGCAGGGGAAACAGAGTGAGACTGATGTACCAGCAATAACATGAACCGGCTACTGCTGGGAATATAGAGGGGGATAATTTAGAGTCATGGTCCAACAGTGGGGACTTAAACTGAAAGTGAGGCCAGACAGCAATAAAAAGAAAGAAGAAATCTCTTATGTGCAAGTAGTAAAAAACAATCCCATGGTGCTTTTGTGGCAATGATGTTCTTTATGATGAGGATTATGGGAGCTGTTTGACGCTTCACAGCTAAAGTGTGAAGATTCATAGTTCAATATTACATATCCACGGTGATAAAACTTTTACTTTACTATTTTTATTTTCATTAATCTGACACTGTGATGTAATGTGACAGATAGCTAGATAGCTACACAGACAGTAACAGTGGTATAGAGGAGTGAAATGTCTCAACCCTGCCTGACTGACCTGAATTTGTTGTTTACTGTGAACGGCACAGTGATGGCAACACCGTGACAAAAACCTATCCTCACTTCCTCGTCATGCTCTCATCGCTTGGTTCAGCTTGACTTTTTTTTTTCCTTTTTTTTTTTTTTACTAGAAAGAATTGGCGGTGGAAAAGGCAGGGCAGAACAGTGACACAATGCAGGTGGTAACTGTAGGAAAGAGATAGACTGCGCTGTGGATGAGTGGGATAAGTTACATTCAGGGTTGATACAAGAGAGGCTGAGGCATCAGACTGACTCACAAGTGATACAGGAGGGGGAATTATGAGCTCTGAGAACGCTCTACCCTCCCTCATGAACTATCAAGGTGCCCTTGAACCGGCCACTTAACCCCCAAATGCTCTTGTGGTGCAGCTGAGTTGTTGACAGTGAAAGAAATGTGGCTGCGGCTGACAGCTCTAAGACCTGGATATCATCAACTGCTCAAGTGTGAAGCAGAGACTTTCTGCGAAAAGAGCAAATTAACCTCCCAAGGTTGCACAGAGGTGAAACCACAACACTGTTTTTTTTTTTTCTTAGAGACCAAAAAATGGGCAAACTGTTGATTATAATGAGTTCAAGGACTAAATCTTTCAGCGTGTTTTCACCCTTGGAGGGAAAGGATCCCAAGCCTTGGCCAAGAGCTTAGTGAGCCGAGCCTAGAGCGCGCCAGGAGTACGCCAACACATCCTCCTCTGAAACTGTTAGCAGCACTATTCTCTAAGCCAGGAGAGGGAGCTTGCTTAGACAAGACGCAACAATACACACATGCATGCACGCACACACACACACACGCACACACGCGGAGTAATTCCCCGAAATAGAAAATGTGATTTCCAAGGAGACCACCTGCCCCCACCACTTCCTCCTTCTCCCTTGTCTCTTTCTATCTAGCTTCCTTCTCCATCTCTCTCTCTCCCTCTCTCTCTCTCTTCATCCATTCCCGGCTGTGGTGTGCAGAGCAGAGAGCTCTAACACTGGAGGTACTCCACAAACCAAAATCAGATACACAGCCCTCCCACACACATCTGCAGGACCGCAGAGAGATCCCTCTCCGCCGTAGTGCTCTCCCATCTCTCTCTCTCTCTCTCGCTCTCTCTCTCTCTCTTGATGCCTCAACCTCTGATAGTACTACAGGCCAAAATCCACCTATCAGGAGCTTGGATTTATTAAGGCACCATCTACAATCACAGCACCTTTGACACATTTAAAGTTTTCACACTCAGTATAAAGAAACTAATGCAAACCAGAATTTGCAGTTTTTCGCTAAATAAACACTTTCAACAAAATGCCCGATGCGCCCTTATATTCAAGGCCATTCCAAGGTTACACTTCTTGCCTCTTTCCCTCAAGCTCGCCTCCCTCAAGGCTACAACCGATACACTACATTATAACAGCATGATTCATACATTATTACCGTCTAGCTGCCTCCATCCGTCTGCTGTTGAACCCTGGCTGTGCTCCCTGGTGTGTTGGGACTGGAGCGCTAATACTGTTACAGTTATTGCTTTACAACTGAACAATATTACATACAATTCAACAGGGCTGGGTGATATGGATAAAATCAAATATCGCAATAACTTTGACTGAATATATCGATATCAATATTATAAGGATGGCTGTGCCTTCATGAGATATTTATACGCAAGAGATTGTTGATAAACAATCATTTGTAATGTGGATATAAGAAAAGACAACACTTATGCCATATTATATTATGATATCCAAAATCCCAGACAATATCTAGTCTCATATGATAATGAGATAATATTGATCTATCGCCCAGTCTGACTATTCAGCAATACTTACAAATAACATATGGGATAGGACTAAATACATATTTAAAGGTGCACTTCATGAAATTGCATAAAGTGAAGATTCTTTAAAATTATAGCTGGAATAAAGACACATTTTTGTTTATTCCATGTTTGTTTTTGTTTGTTTTCCATGTTTTATTTCATGAAGGTTGAGTCTACATGGTCCTTACTTTAATCAGCCTTTAATTTGAGAGAAACGAAGCTCACACGCCTGTACTGGGGAGCATCTAACCTGCATTGTTCCCAGCTCCAGTCCAACTATTGTTCCAATGCACTGCTGAAGCACAGTGTGGGCTGTGTTGCATGAATCTATATAATGACATGATTTTCATATTCATAAGCGCAGAGTAGATGTAGTCTACTACTGTTTATGTCTTGCACTTTCACAATATGAGGCCCTTGTCCTTGCACCGGATCCCTGTGTGTATTTGCTATATGTCCCTATGTTGTCGATATGTTCCTGAACCAGATTCGGCACATTTGTTATGCTCAGCAAGGTCATGCTGATACTGATTCACATTTGCCCAAGCCTGTAAAATTACTATCCCTGCCAGTACAGTAACTCTATCTCCACCACCTCACCACATTACTTTTCAGTAAATAGCAGACTGCACTATGTTTTGGACTAAATCCATTTGTGCGAATGGACTGCCTGCTTGAGGTATGGAAGCAGAACATTTCACAAGTATTGCTACATTTAACTGTCTGGCTGCAGAACAATTTTTGGCTTCAGGCTCTGAGATTTTCTAAATAGGACTCAGTCGTCAGCAGCTAGGTAGCCTGCACACATCCCCACACGCATGCACACACACACACGCACACACAGACACACACAAATACACGCACACGCTTCAGTGCTTTGTCCTACTTACAGTGTGAATGAAATGTTTTATCTGTGTTTTATCTCCACAAATGTTTTTGTGTATTCTTTGTGTCTGAGTGCCTGGGATGGATGTGATGAATTCCTTCCTTCAACAATAACAGACAGTAAAATTAAGTTAAGACCATGTTTACAATTCTGGCATTTATTTGATGCCTTTCTTCAGAGTGACTTACAATGACTTCAAGAGCAGAATAGATTCAAATCCCTAATTCACTAATGTACAAGCATATGATACTATGCCACTATTCCAAACAATGAACTGCCAAATAATTGCCTTATAGCACTTTGTAACGTTGCTCTGAAATTTGGTTCACTAATGCACTAATAAATTCTCATACTGTGATATTCTGATATGAGAGAGAAGGTAAAGAGCATGGGAGAAACTTCAAATTGTTCCTTACCTTCCAGCTGCCGGCAGCCAGGTTCTGCAGAGCCCCGGCTGCTCCCTCCAGGGTGTCGGGATTGGAGCATTCAGACAGCAGGGTGAGGTAGGGCTTGACGATGGTGGGGTGCCACAGCATCTGAACCCCTTTCGGGGGCTCCGCTGTGTCTGGGAAGGGGCCCACGCCATCCCACTGGGAGCCGAGGAGGTGGGATGGAGGGGTGAGGAGAACGGAAGGGGACGGCGAGAGCGGAGGGAAGGATTAGTGAGAGAGGGAGTAGGTGGGAAGATGAAGATGAAAGCAAAAAAAGAGGGACAGGGAGAGGAGATAAAGAGGGAGAGGATAAGTTGTCATCATCATCATCATTGTTGTTATAATGATCATTACAGTCATCAACAGCAACATCTAATTTGTTCATTTGTTATTGTGGCACAGACTTTTTGTGAAAGAGTAACTAAACCGCGAACCCAAATCTATTTAAAACCTCTAATAATAAAGTGCATGCTACTGAAACTGCCATCTGCTATTGGCTGATTTTTTTTTGGCATTTCTGCTTTATTCGATAGAGACAGTGAAGACTGACAGGGAAGACAGAGGGGTATGACATGCAGCAAAAGGCGCGGGTCCAACACTGATCCACCAGCACTGCCTGGGTTTAGTTTTTGTTAAACTTTAGTTAAAAGTACACTAAAAATTAAACTAAACTAAAAAAAAAAGCTAAAGGTCGATTGAAGTGAGGACTGATTAGACTCTGCAGCCAAATAAATAAATGAATGAATAAATAAAAGTGGAATAACTAAGTAATTTGATGAGTCTACATGGTTCCTGTCCTTGGATAAACTCATTGATAGGCTGCGTGTCTACTTTTTTTGTCAGTCGAGTCTGAACACTCGTCTCTTCAGTCAACCTTACACAATTTCCTAAGTGCACCTTTTATGTTTATTTAGCACACCTGCTCTGCCACATGTTCATTCACTTCCACACATTTAGACTTGGAAGCTGCCCGGCACAATCAAAGGCTTCCACTTTTCAGCAGCTCATCTGGAACGGTGTCGCTGCTCAAAGGCACCTCGGCATTCACGTTTCCCAGCTGCTCCTGGGATTTATTTGGACTGATTCGAATTCGACTTTGCGGTCATAAGCCTGATTCTCCAACCTTCTGGGCTCCCGCCGCTCCACAGAGAGCTTGTGCTTGTGTTTAACGGCATTAGTGTAAATGACAGATCCATAAAGGTGCGCGCACTTATGCTTATATGTGCTCAAGTGTCTGAGGTGTGTGTACTTGAAGGATGGCGGTGTGTGTGTGTGTGTGTGCCTGAAAGCGAGCAGAGATCTCCACGCAGTACACCCTGACCTATTTAAAAGTCAAAGAGACTCAGAGAAACCCTGTGTAAATGATTCCCTGTCACCCTGTAATGCAGGAGAGAGTGGAGGGGCGGCGGCGGCGGAGGTGGGAAGGCTTAAGAAAGGAAGGAGAAAAGAGAGAAACATTTGAACGGAGAGACAGCGGGAGAACATTTCCCTCCTCCTCCCGCTTTGAGCAATGAACCTGAAGCTCCACACACACCTCTCTCTCTCTCTCTCTCTCCCGCTTTATCTCTATCCTCCTCCTCCCCTCCCCTACAATGGAGTCCCTTGATGTGTGAACCTCTCTGCTGAGTGACACGCCCGCACCTCTTTCGGCAAGGCATGAGCCCACATCTCCCTCCCTGTTTTATTTCCTCCTCTCTCTCTTTGCCCTTTCTCTTTCCCTCTCTCTCTCTCTTCCCCTCATCCCTTCCTCTTCCCCTTCATCTATTTCCATCCTTCCCTCTCCTTATGCTTCTCTTTCTCCCTCGACCTTCTCACTCTATTATCGCAATACCCTCCTTCCTTTCTCTCAAGGAAACTAGGCTAGTGTGTTTCCTGAGAGATGTGTTGTGGCGCGTGTGTGTGTGTTTGTGTGTGTGTGTGTGTGTTTATGCACGGCTATACATAGACCTCAGAATTCTTTGATTATACAATCAAAGGCTTCCTATGGTTTGAGGTGTGCTGCAGTCCTACAACAAGAGAATAACACATCGGCTCCATCACACTGCAGTATTCCCTGTTGTCTGCAGGCATCCTATATACATACGAATGCATAATAATTCGGGCGTCAGAAATTCTCTAAAGATTAAACATACATAAAACTTTCAAATGTCTTCAAGTGCAAAGGAAATTATTCATCTTAAGCCACCGAGTCTCAGATTCAGTCTTCAAACCTTATTTATCTTTAAAAAAAAAAAAAATAATGAAAAAATCCTTCCAACGTGATGAAATAATTTCACTTCTTCCAATTCCGTGTCCTTAAGTCTCCTCCTTTGGTGAGAAAACCAAAGGAGTGGAATGGGAGCAAAAGGGGCGTGTGCATTTGTGTTCCAGTAGTCCATTAGGAGTGTTTAGACCCAGTTCAGGCTCCAGTGCTGCTCCTCGGCCTCTGCTGTCTGAACCTCTAATAAATGATTAAGGAGGCTACATTACATCGTCTCTCTCTCTCCTTTCCTCCTCTCTCTATCTCTCTCTCTGTCTCTGTCTTGCCCTGGTTCCTTTGCTCTCAGAGTTTCTCCCTCCCTCCCCGTCTCTCTGGCTGTTTCTCTCTCTCTCTCTCTTTCTCTCTGGCGGTAGCGGCAGACACAGAGGGGCAAGCGAAAAGAGAAAAGATAATTCCTCTGTGGGGATCAATAAATGTTACTGTTATTACTCTTTACCTGTATCAATCTTTCTCTGTCTGTCTCTCTGCCTGTGTGTGTCCGTCTCTGCCTGTATCCCTGGCTCTCGACAATGTGTGCAAGACTCAAGCGAACTCGGGCGCGCACGCACACACACACATGCACACGCACACACACACACACAGACAGAAACACACTCGAGCTCTGTAGGCAAGTCAGGTATGCTTTTCACTTTCTGAAAACATGATGAGTAATCCATGGAGAGAAGCCCACCTCAACCTCAGTCTACCTTTATGGTGTGGAAAAAGAAAAAGAGAGAGAGAGAGAGAGAAAACTGCAAATGATGAAGCTTTTAACTATAAAAAGACCGAGTTTGAACTAAAAAAATAACTAGGGTTTCAACTATGAAAGAGTGATTAAAAACAGCGAGAAAGCATCTCATGACGCTTAATCTCCCACTCAATACATTATAAAAGAAGCCAATGCTTTTCAACTCAGCTTGTGAAATACTCTGTGATCTGTGATTTTCATCCCTTTTCTCCATTATTTACCACGCAGGTCCCCTCAGAGTCCCTGATGAAGGCAAGCATGTCTCCTCCCAGTGAAAACATTGCGTTGCTGCTTGTCATTCTTTTGATTCTGTTCATACATGGCACCGAGTGAAGTTAATTTGGAAATCTTCTTTAGGCTGCACATGTGGGAACTATGATCACGATAAATATTGTGTAGCTCACTGGCTTCTTTCCATCACTTGGGCCTGCCAACATGATCAGCCCTCAGGTATACTAGTTTATGCAAATTGGAGTTATTCCTTCAGCTTTGTGTTAAAAAAAAAAAAAAACAGGTGTGCACATGTGCGTGTATCAACTTATTAATTTTTAACCCCTCAGTTAGATTCCATTGGATATTTTTTTGCCCTGAAAAAATACAACATATAGGGTCACATACAGTTCAAGCATCTTTTTTTGTCCTAATATAAATGCAGTCTGTTGTCGCTGTCTGGCAGCTTATCAGAACTGGCAACAAACTGCCTCAGGCTCCTGTTCACAGCCACGTGTGTCCCATCTCCTCTGATGTATTATCAATGCCTTGTTAAGACCTGTCATGAAGTATTTTCTACTGTTAATTAGAGAAAGGGGAAAAAAAGGAAAAAACTGCCCCAGAATAATGAGATTGTAGAACCAGGATTTTAATACTGGCACTTTGGCCCGCCCCGTTTGACTGTATCTAAGTCAGTTTACTCAATTCGTTCATCTATCTGCTGTCTTTTCTCCCCCCTTCTCCTGTCGTGGTCTTCCTCACCTGGTCGGCGCCCTTCTTTTTCTTCTTCTTCTTGCCCCAGCAGCCGGAGCTTTCGCCGTCGCGGCCGTTGGCGTCGCAGAGCAGGCCGTCCAGCTCCTCCGACCCCCCCTGCTGGCCGTGGGACGTCTCGGCAGCCAGGCGGTACGACAGGTTCCTCAGGATGCACACACAGTTCTCTATGGTCTGGCGGGAGGTAGTAAGGAGGAGGAGGTGAAGGGGGGAGGGAGGGAGAGGCGGTAAAAGAATAAAAAAGAGCAGAGAGACAGAAAAAGAAAGAAAGCAAGAATGACGCTATTTAATGAAACATCTTGCTCGAAAACTCAAAGCTAACTCAAAGTCAAAGCAAGCTCATAAAAACCACCCACTCTCCCACTTTTACACTATCAGCCGTGCACCGCCGCCCACCAGCGAGACAGAAGAAGAGAGCGAGAGACGGAAAGAGAGAGGGAAGAGAGACAAAA
>OMLF01014028.1:0-11310 GCA_900302615.1 Holocentrus rufus | reverse complement strand
TGTTGTTTAAGGAGGGGAGGGGGGGGTGAGGAAGCATGGCTGTGCAATTGTTACAACAGCTGCTTGGGAGGAGAAGCGAACGTCTCACTTTCCAACAATCGCGCGCGCATGACAGTGAGAGGGCATGTAGCTCGGGGCAATGGGACCACTTTAAATTTTAAACACAATTTCTCCTTTGCCTCATTTCAATGCGGCACGACTGGAGGTGGAATCAGAATGCATAAAATTGACTGCATGAAAAGATAATGTATAATAAATGCATTCCGCGTCGGGCGCCAGCGGATCGAATCATTGATTAGCGGCGCCGGGCACAGTGCTAAACATCCTTGTTTCATACATATTTCATTACGGCTCTGACAGTGGCTGGGTCTGCTGTCGTGGGACCGTGACAGATGTCCATTAGTTGGACCCGGGACCAGTGGAGGGGAGGTCCTGGTAACCTGTCCCACCCCGGGTCTGGAGTCCCCATCTGGCTGGCTGCAGAGGGGAGCGGGTGGCCCAGGGTGGGTGGCTGTCACCTCTCTTCCAGATTATGTTTCCTCTTCAGGATGCCAGACCCGGCCGAGTCACACCAAATCCTCTCATTATAGCTGCCAGCGTGGCCCTTAAACTGTAAGTGATCATGTCACCACGTCCTACATGGGAACGAAGAAGAGGGGAGGTCAGACTTGCTGTCGGGAGTTTGAATACTTCTTACCAGCTGGTAGGGGTTCAGCCTTCTTGCTCAAGGACACTTCAGCAGGGCAGATGCTCTCCACTCTCACAGCACAGCATCATGACCAGCCCTTTCTTTTGGAGATGGAGTCATGAAACGAGCTCTCCCGCTCTAGGTAATGTTATACAGCAGGGGCCACAGCGGTATTCCCTTGGGTGGGACGGTCCCATGGTGGTCCTGACACTGAGGGCAACAAGGGACCAACAGCATGGCCAGCAAACACAAATATCCAGAGCCTGGAGGGACTTCATATAGTCCGCATGAGGACCTGTCAACTCGCCCACTACACCATATTTACCACCTGCCACACACGAGGACTGTAAGCTACACTCACAATTTTCCCACCTCTCTTGCTCAAGTAAACTCCCTTGAACTCCAATTTTCCCTTTAATTCCCCCTTAAATAGCTCATAAAACCTACATGCATATTGCGTATCTGCTGGTTGCAGCTTCATTGAAGCTACATCACAGTGATACTGAGTCAAATACTCAAACCCAAGACGCCATTGTTTTATGGCTGCAGCATTACGTCAAATAGAAAATATCTGCATGTCTTGTGCATCGTTTTATACACATTTCCCAGTATTTCAGCGGGACATGTTTGGAAACCTTGGGACGTCCATTATAAAGCACTGCGGGTTTGAACAAAGCTCAGCCGTGCAGCAATGACAAACCCACCTGTGGCAGCGGCGGAGATGCTGTGATTCAAAGCCAGGGTTTGGACAGATTAAAATCTTAGGTTCAATCACTTTAATGAGTGTCCATCCATTTCTGTGAACGCGCAACTTGACTGAGCCACCCCCCTCTTACTGATATGAATACATGGAAAGAAAACCATTTGCTGATCGTCCTCGGTGTAAAACGGCCTCGAGTGCCGAAAACCAACAGAGAAATCAAATTTGGAGTTTTGAAAGTTGCAAAGTTTACATTAGAGCGGCTTATATCATCATCATATGAGGTAATTTGCAGCCTCTTTCCATACAACATGTGTCATGTCTGAGAACAATGTTGTATGTCTAATGATCTCCTTAGCACTTCCAGTTCAAAGAGACGGTTTAGACACATGTATTCCCTCTTCAGTGTCTACGCTTTTTTTTTTTTTTTTTCCCCCACCATGAATGCAATTTGTCAGGTGAAGATGAGGAAAAAATGAGGCCAGCATATGGGCCCCACGAGTGTGTATGTGTGTATGTGAGAGAGAGAGAGAGAGAGAATTTTCCTCCCTTTATTTTGGGGAACTAGAGCGTCGTCTCAGCGCTTCCCTATTCCCTACTAATCAGGTACTGCCAACCTGCCAGCCAAGGCGGGACGCGAGGCCTTTCAAAACACTCTGCTAATTAACAAGCCCCCAATGCATCCCTTCCGCTTTTACAGCGCTAGCACATCTGCCATAGAAACTCCGGGGAAGAAAAACTACATTATCGTCAGCCTGAGTGGATCCCTTCACTTTGCGCACCGCCTGAATAGATGTGTGTGTTGTGTTGTGTGTCTGCGTGTCAATCGCGAAGGTGCGCACAAAGTTTTTTCTCTGTGTGTGTGTGTGTGTCTTGAAAGTGTCGACGCCTTTGCATTGGCGCGCTTGTGTAGACATTGGCAAGGCGTCCCGCATCTATCAAGCAGCTGAAAAGCATGAATAGGGTTCCCACCACCTTAATGACTGTTTACATGTCCCCAGCGCAGATTAAAAGATGTTTCTGGTATCGCCTGGGGTCTTGCTGCAACACATCTTTGACAACCCTCTTGCATGAGGGTTTTTTAGCTTCCTCACATTCTCCGTCGCCGCTTTCTTCGCGTCTCAAATTAATGGAAACAGAGTATTTACGGATTCAAAACACATATTATCATTACAACTGTGCATTTCCAGAATAACACCAGCCCCACAATAAACTATCGCTAGTTCATTGGGTTGAGGGGGCGGGGGCTGCGGGAAAAATGGTCGTAAAATAATCTCAAAAGCCCCCTTTCAATCCAAATATTTTCTTAAATCAAATGAACTTGCGCTCATATGGCAAGAGAGGGCTTTCATGTAAAATCAACACATGTCTCATGTTAACTGTGGATATATATAAAAAAAAAAAATGCCCTTGTAACACAGAATCTAATTTACGCAGGACGCTGGTCTTTGAAAGTCCCCGGAAAATTGGACAAAGCGGCCACAGTGACCTTGTTTACTTTGGAGAGGTCTGCCCGGGCTCCAAAGGATCCATACATTCGTATAGTCGTTATGGAGTTATGACTTTTTTTCCAGACCTGGAATTTCATCTCCTTTACGTTGCCGACCAAAGGGCCGGCCGTGGCCCAGGAGATCCTCTCAGCTCATTTCCTCTCTGTCGGAAAGCCATACCATGCTCTCTCCCTCTGCCTCAGATGGAGCCACATGCTAATTTACTGCCGCTCAACATCTAACCCCCGCACACTTCATGAATTTGTGAACGAGCGGCTCCGAAATCCTGGAAATGAGCAAAGAGTAAAAATTTAGGACGTTAGATGTGTCATGTTCAGTGAGAGGGATGATCTGGGAGGATGAAGGTGAACTGCAACTTCGCATTGGACTTGCACAGAAACTTTTTTCAATATGGTGTTGCAATTTGGTCTTTTTAAATCACAGGTTTGTACATAATTTCAAATCGGCTGCACCTTTGTCATCTGATATTTTTATGAGTATGCATCTTATTGAATGTATTTGTTAATTCTATATGATTAATTGCCACATATCGTATCATTGTTTTATTTTCTTTTAATTTATCTAGAAAGACAATGAGATCATCTCAAGAGTTATATGTGTATCAATTGTCATTTATTGAAACATATCTATCCTCAGTACTAGTTTAAAATACAGTACAATAATTACCACAGTTAATATATAAAAATTTATGTTATGTGATTTGGTAACTCTCCCCAAAATACTTAAACATATATCTTACTATTGTGCATGTTCTGATTTTAATGTAAAATCAATACAAAACATGAGGGGTAAAACTGGCCCATTGGATTTTCTGGGTTATTGTAGTTGTCATAACATTGTGATACTTTCTTCATCTGTGGAAAGAAACTAGTCCATTGAGAAAATATTTTGGCTTTCAGAGGTCAGAGGTCATAGTCAGCTCCTGAGCCGCTCTGCAGCTGGTAGTGATTCAGTGTCTTGCTCAAGGACACTTCAGCAGCCTGCTCTCATGACTCACTATGCTGACTTGCTGTACTGAATCCTGGCTGTTGTTTTCCAAATGAAACATTTGGAAAACAATGTTTCCAACTGTGAGGTTGTGCTATCTCAGTGAATCGATCTGTCCTGCATGAAAACCATGGGAGCTACAGAGGAGCTGCTGTGGAGGTTAAATTCACTTTAACTGACTTTACCTTCCTTTTTCATCGTGATATAAATCTTTATGTGGTAAATTCATTGTTATATTATAGTAAACAGGATCAAACCAATAAAAATAACAAAGATGGCAAGATGGATTGACTTCTCATCAACAGTTGGGATCGTATCTATATTTCACATATAATGGTTAAGTGTATACTTAAGTTTTATGCTTTTGTTGCTTAGAAGTTAAGGCTAACTCACCCTGATTCATTCTCCCATTCATGTGGAAAAAAGTGAAACTCTGCTCTGTAATTCTATCTCGTATATACTTAGCTGGTGCATATGTTTACTAGAATGATTGTTTTACTCCATTATAATCACAAAAAAATTGCATAATGACACCAAATGTGTTTTGTGTTGAAAGCTGGAAGAGGTCCACTTGTTGTTTACTCCTGAGTGCTGTGGTGAGTCAAAAGTATCCGAGCTGGAGCTCGCGGTTTAGTTTAGGTGTACACTGATTAACAAGCACTCCCTCTGTTTCTAGTTTACATGGAATGAACTTGTTTCCTTGTTTTGTGGTGCAACTTTCAGCCAGTTGTTGACCTCCACTGTAGCTGAGCTGTCAATCAAAACCCCTCACAAAGCAGAAGAGAATCTGAATGCTCCTGGAAAAAACCCTTAAAAACTCATTCCTTCATGCATTTAAATGGCTTAGATGTAACTGTACACCTTTTCCTTAATTTATTATGCATGGATTTATGAATATGCAAATAATTCCCACGTCTATTCAAATCTCCACCAATCACGTACTGGCTCACCCTCAACTCCACCCACACAAACCTCTCCTTGTTTTCTGTTTTGCTACTAGAGGATATGCTACACAGTGGCAAGAGGTCATATAGGTGTAATTCATCCATGAATGTTCAAACCAGAGGCCAGTTCTGAAGAAGAGCGAATTGTACAGGATCACCTACAAGTACACGTACAGAGTGGTCATTTTGTTTTTTTTTTTTTTTTTGTAATGTTATCGCTCTCTACAATGTTAAAAACATAATGGTAATAGATATCATGAGCCTTTGGCTTGACTACTTTATCAATCAACTGTGTGTTGCTAATGTTCACAAGATAAGCCTCGGCCCTGATTGCCCGCTCTGATAACAGATAACGTTACCTACTGTGGAAAGATAAACACCCTGATGCTCCAGATGACCCAGCAGGTCTTTAATTTTTGCTGAAGTACGTGCTAGTCAAGTATTCACAAGATGGAACACCCTGTGTGTAGCAACTTTCACAGACTAGTTTTGCACATTTTGAACATGAATGGGCTTGAACTGAGAGAAGTTAGCCTTGACTTCTAAGCTACTAAAGCATATTCTGTTATACAACCAATATTTGTGACAGACAGATATGACTGGCCATAATCTCAACGATCCATCAGAATAAAGGACAGGTGTGGTCTGTTCAAGAATCAAAAAGAATAAATCAGAATTTTCCTGTAAATGACTTGTATTCATGAAGTGGTTGTTTTCATGATTATGGTCCCTGACTGGAGGTCAGTCCAGATGCTTTTTATTTATCACGACATCACTGGGCAACAGTAACACTTAGGTGTGGCCTTAAAGTCTAGCCTTGCCTGAGTTGCATAACACTTTGATAGCTACACTTCCACAAAACCGTAATAAATCATACCAAAATATTGTCTGCTTACAGATTTACCCCGAGACAGTAGAAATTGTGTTTATGAATGCATTTAAGAGACTCATACAGCAAATGCAACCACAGCAGGAACAGCAGCACAGAGTGTGGCAAGTGTGTTTCAGCTGAATCCCGGGCCTAAGCATTGTAGACAGAAATGTATTTTTGGGGGGGCCGACTTGTTATTCTACCCATCTACAACGAGGAGGCCCTGGCAGAAAATGCCAATCAGGAGGTAAGTCGGAATCCCATCTTCCCTTTCCTGCCTAGAACACCTTCACTTTCCATTTGCTTCAATATGCAAACCAAGCTGTTTAGGGATGGGGAGAGAGGCGGCTAATGAGCTGCCTGCATCAACCCCGCAGAAAAAGAAGGACCCCCTCTTCATAGCTGCTCAAGAGAACACCTCCTCTGGGCATGCTCAGAAACCGGCAAAACAACAACAACAACAACAACTGTACAGCCACAGCAACACAAATTGATGTGATTAACCACTGGGAATGACAGTTATTGTGCAGAGGCATGGTTGCAAAGCCAGCAGATTTTCGGCGCGCGGGCTCGCACACAGAGGAAGAGAGTGTGCAGCTGCAGTTGACTCGCCGTGTGGAAAAGTTTACATGGTTGGACATGTCAGCTGTTGAGAAGCTGCTGATAAGATGTGTTTGACCTCGGAGTAGCACAAAGTTTCCTCTCCCTCCTTCCCGTTTTCTGACTCCTTTCGTGCACTCCCCGTCTAATTCCTCCAGCGCAGTGTAATCATACAGTCAGTGGTTTCTGCTCACGAAATGACATTAGGCCTACTTGGCTCTTGCAGCCAGTGAGGAGATTGGCTGGCACCCTCACTGTAAATCAATCTCTGTGAGAATAATGAGCCGTTATACTGCTGTTTGAGAAACTTGAACAATCTGTGTTGACTCTTCATCTGCCAGAAAATGTTTGTATTGATTCGGCCGTGTCCCACAGACACCAGGAGATGGGAAATGCCTTCCTGCTGTCATCATGCAATAAGAAAATGAGCCCTGTGGTGCAGCAATTGTAGTGGGAAATAACACCTGAGTCAGAAAACTTCATAGCTCAGTTTCTGTTTTTAATTTCAGTGTCAACCCCTCTGATTTCTTCTTATAATTGGTTTTAACACCACTGATGTAAATTTGAAAAACTCGAAACTTGAAAAAAAACTTGAAAAAAAACCTTGAAAAACTAATCCGAGGGAAGACCATTGCACAAGCAAAATAAAGTGGTTCCCTGCTGTGTTATATAAGCATTAACATAATTGATAATCTACTTATATTTGGAGAGGATGGGAGCAGAATTCAGGTCTCTGCGAGGTTGTGCAAACAAACTGTCCACTGGATTGAACTTTTGCACTTTTTCCTCAGGCCGGCCAGCATTTTGCTCCGCCACAAACCATCACAAACAAAACTCGAGGGCAAGTCGCGTTTCACATAATTGCTCAGCCAGAAAATGTCCATTACGCTCTTGTTTTCCTTGGCGCGGCGAGCGGGACTTTAAACCATGAAAGCAAAAAAAAAAAAAAAAAGCAGTGTGGGAAGTTCAAATGGTATTGTCATTAACGCCTCAACATAGTGATCATTCACGAGGGGGCTCGCACATACGGACAATGCGGGCCTTTCTCGCGGTGGCGCAGATGGCATCGTAAAAAAAAAAAAAAGAGAGAGAGAGAGAGAGAGAGAGAGAGGCCTTCTCTGCAAACACCAAAAGCAAACACACAAACAGTGGTGACCCTCTGAGTCCCCAATCCATCTTTTCTCCTCTCACTCGCTTGTTGTCACAATAAGATCAAGGCCATTTCGCCGAACTGACGTTTTCATGCTGTTATGCACGCTCATTTCGGGCAACTCTTTAAATGTAAATGGAAACTTTTCTGAATGTTATATTTCATGACGCCTTTGTTTTGACTTCATACTTCTGCAGTTCTTTTTGGGGACTTTTACTATCCGGCGCTCTCTCAGCTTTGTTGTACAGTAATTTACTGCCAATGATCAATCTTTGTCTGTGCTTTACGACCCGGCTAGATAAAGTCTAATTTGCATGCATTTTGTGTCGCTCTTGTACCTATTCTCCAGTCGGTGAAATTTGTTTGCACAACCAATCACCACACTGTTTGGTGAATGGACAGCGTGGCATGAGGCTGCCGGCTCCATTTGGTTCAAGGCAAATTGGCTAACCTTTTGAAATGGCTAGCGCCGGACCTCGCCTCTCCTCCAAGACTGATGGGTATCTCGTGGATTGCCCTTCAGAAACACAGATGTTCCATCTCCCGAGTAATGCAGCCTTCCTTTTCCCCCCTAATCCCTGGATGCTGGCACGGCCGCGGCGCAAATATTTCCAGACAGAGCCGCGGCACTTCTGCGCGCAGCTGTGCCCCAACATTTGTCAATTCTTGTCATCAAGCGGCGGAAACAAGGCTGAAGAATTCGCCCGTGATTGCAGTGCGGGCAAGGACGGGCTTCACTCGCGCACACACACACACACACACACACACACACACATGCATGCACGCACATCATTACGTATCTGTGGAGTGACAACTGTTTAATGAGACTTCAGTGTTGATTGGTTCACTTCATTTTGCGTGTAACTTAAACCACCATCTGTGTGCTTCTGTTATCTCCTTGTAGGCTGCCTTCACATCAAGCATGTTTGGACTGACTTTATTTATCTGTCGAGTGTTTATCCTTCAGTGCAGCCAGGTGAGGATGATGCTATTTGACCTCAGGCAGCACCAAAAAAAAAAAAGAAAAAAAAAAAGACCATATTAGTTTTGCTTTGTTAATTTGACAGATGTATTAATGACACACACCTTGGAAAAAATGACAAATCAGACAAATATTGGCCGTAAAAAATCTTTTCGGATGAATAGTGATATTGCTTTTTAAAGCTGATATTGGCCAATACCAAGTATCGGTTGATGTATCTTTCCATCCCTACTAACTAGGGACAAAAGTTGGAAATTAGCTTTAAAATCTATATGCAGCACATCAACTTCATGTTTTGTACTGGAACTATGATTGTGTCGTCCTTACCCTTATCATATAATTGAATAAAATAAAAATACCTAGAGTTAGACGCCTCAAATGAGAGTCTCAGTCCTTCAGGAAAGAAGCTGCATTGGTTTGTTAGGGGTGAGAATGTAATTTGAACCAACAGCAGGAAAAAAAAAAACAACACAAGAAGGTATAATTGGAGTGAGGAGACGCACATATTCAGCTATTTGGGAAAAGCAGAGAGGATAAATGACAGCACAGACAAGCCCATCATGCTTAACTAAGGTTACAGGGGCTGCAATCAGATTTGTTTTGCATAAACCTCCATTGCTGCAGGATGACAGGTTACCAGAGCTGTCCGATAAATGAGCCACTTGTGAATCTGTGTGACTCTTGTTTATAAGCCCTGGTTCGCTTGTTACTGGCAGTGTGACCCTAAATGAACCACGTGCAAAAAAATGTAACGAGATCAGACGAAAGAGAACAGGCTTGTAGGTGTGCGAACACGACATATTGAAACGTGCTGTCAGTGGAGGAAGTGATTTATGAAGTGTTTGCTTGTGTCTTAATAGAGGCTAATTGTTTGGGTTTATGGGTTTATGATCTTTACACTGTTCAAACTAACCCCAGAGAGCTTAGCTGACCCCGCTATGTATGCTCTCTCTCTCTCTCTCTCTCTCTGACAAACACACACGTCCCTAAACACACACACACACACCACAGACAAATCTCCACTGGCCAAAAAAGGTTCCCACCACAGTGACCTGTTCTGCCTCCCGTCTTTCGTAAGAAAAATTTCCAAACGTTGTTCCAGACCCATGCACTGGGGTCAGGCACATTAGTTTATAAAAAGAACACATTATTTCCTGTTAATCAAGTTATTATTTTCTCCCTCCCACTTCTAATATCTGACTGCTTTGGGGCCTCCGTGGTAAATATGTCAACAATTTTAATTTGAACTTTTCAACTCCCTGATTTACAACGGTGATTTTGCCCGTCTGAGTGCTGCCGCTGACCTCTATCAGGCCACACAAGGAACATTTCAATTTATTTGGCTCCGTAATTTATTTTTACTTATTAATCAGAATGGAGTTGGGGAACTCTGCTATTGGAACGGGGTGGCAGGCGATTGCAGAATGCCAGCTCGAGAAGTAATGGGTTGCCTTGTTTGATGGGTTATCATGAAGGGAAAACAGCACCGTTATTCAGGTCAAGCTGTTATTCACTGAATAGATTAATAATTGCCGGTTGAATTATCGGAAATAGAAGATTACAGGGGTCTCGGAATGGGCATGCCAGTCATTAGCAGTCCTCATCTGTTTTTAAGGGCAGAGTAATGAATCCAAACAAAACAAGATACAAACAATGGCACAAACTCGCCATGAATCCCTGGGTATTGCTTATTGATTTTCTTCCTATTCCTCCCGTCCATTTTTCATTTTAATCTCAGAGCAAATTGGATATTTTTTTCCCTCCCTCCCCACTGTTGGTTGGGATAAGGATCCAGCATGGTGTTGACTTCTTTGCGGCCTGTCGGAGTTTCATGAATGATTAAAAACGCTGGGCCTAGACCTGCTCATAAATAAACAGTAGGCAACAGGACTGAACAGGCTCCGCTTGGACAGGAGGAACTGACAGATTGGCTTCCAAATCATACCGTTCAATGGGACCTAATCCACTGTATAGCATTTTTATGCAGGGCCAGCCTGGTCAGAAATCATGCATATGCACTACGGATGGAGAGGATGTGCAAAAACGAGACAAAGCAGCACTCAAGATGAATGGAGCCTGCCCTTATAATACACACCACCAACTTCCCGCTATCTTTTTCTCCAAACCGCAAAGTGTGAACAGAGAGGGAATACCAATGAGTTGGTGTCTCTGTGCTCAGAGCGGTGCCATGTAGCCTTTTCCAGTAAATAAAATGTCATCCACATGTGCTGCTGACTGAAAACCAGCACCAGAACAAGAAAAACGCTCCTAGTTCTCAATTGCTCCTCATTACCTTGAGGCGATATTATGATTCTAAGACTGCAGCCGGTCCCGGAGTGAGTTGAGGGGGTCAGCGCACCCATATGTGGTCCTTTCAGCTGCTCTCCTCCAAACGAGAGCCAAGGTGCCACAGGACGACCCTCCATCTCAATCTTTGCAGCATAATGAATAAGCTGAGGCCGGGCGCCACGCACAAGCTGAACTTTTGGCTTTGGAATAACATCTCGGCCAATTTACTCCCCCGCTGGTGTTCCGCTCACCCCCGAGGTCAAGGGCTTGGAAGCGGTTTTCGCTGCTTCAAACCACATCACTAATGGCCAGAAATAGCTGGGATGCCTTCCATAAGAGTTACAGGTTGGCTAATTGTACGCGTTTCCGTCTGTGCGCGTTAAACCAGCTGACTGCGCCGCCGCTAAAACAGTGCGGGGTTGTTTTGCCTCCGAGCATCTGGATGCACTGGGGAATAAGCCGGGCTGATTATCTCGCTAAGTTTTTCCAGGGGAGTCAAAGCGATAATAATTGCACGTCGCATCTACCGAGATGAAATGAAATTCATCAAGCTCTGAAGCAATCAAAATTAAAAAAAAAAAAAAAAAA
>OMLF01014027.1:0-10382 GCA_900302615.1 Holocentrus rufus | reverse complement strand
GGGGGGGCAGCTCATCACACAAGAAGCCCCGAGGACAGACAACTAAGAACAACAGGAACCTCTTCAAATTGCCGACAATAAACAGTAAGACAAGAGAAAGACAGGTACTAGTCACACAAAGGAGGCTTATCATTTAACTGCAGGGCTTTTCTGTTCCGCTGGTTTAAGCCTCTCAAATCAAAATGTCTGAACACTTCTCAGCTCTTGATTTGTTAACTCTCAGACCAAAACCATCTTTAAAAAAATCACTCCGAGAGAGCTCTTGCCATCGCTGTATCACAATGTGGCAGTAGGAAATCCAGCAAGGGACGGCTGGTAGGACCAATCCATTGTAATTATTTGTGCAGCATTAAAATACTGGAGCGTAATCCTTTCAATACTTTATTTTAGGTGGGCAAATAGTGAAAGTGGAAGTTTCCTGCATACTTATCTGGTCTGCGTGCAAGTGCTGACAAGCTCATTCGATGTCAAAGTAATCTCTGTATTCTAAGAAGTAGACAAGTCCTGGCCTTGGAAGAATAGCCTGGATCAGCACTTTATACTGCATTTCCTCTCACTATGCAGTGATTACAATACCAGTTAAAGCTGCCTACCCCTTATCCTTCCAGTGTATACTCATTATAGACTGGCGAGTCAAAAAGCCCCACACAGTGGTAGGCATCCTGATCCCGGTGTGCTTTTCTCATGGTAAACAGCTTCAGATGGGCCCAGTATTGTGTCACTATAATACAGCATCTGCTTTATGGCATGGAAAAAATGCATTGTCACTGAGTGGCAGTGAAAGAGCCATTGAGGGACAGCCAGGGCTTCTCCCAAGTGCCGAGGCTTTGACCGTGACATCGGCTGGTGGGTGGTGATCAAACGCCACACATACAACCCCGACACAGAGGCTGAGAAGAAGAAGGCCGAGCAGAAAATATAGGTGTGCAAGAGTCAAGTGGTAGAGGGCGAGTCGAGCCAAGTGGAAGAATGTGAAACAGTTTTTTTAATGCAACTTGATAACAGCAGACAAGACCGCTCTGTACTGCACAAACTAATCCATATATAATGCACACCTGACTAAAAAGTCTCCAACAAGTCTCTGGATCCGGTCTCAAAGTAAGCAGCGCAGTGAGTCAAAATGCTGCAGTGTGCACTGGAGCTTGGCCAGGTGGGAAAGAGACACTACGCAGACAGAGACCGAGAGATAGAGAGATGCCCCTTATCCCTTAACTCTCCATTAAACATTTAGAGCAGCGCCTCTGCTCTCGGCACAGCTGAGAGCTGCTTCTGCGTGGAGCCTCTGCAGGAGTACTTCTCCGTGTCAGGAAAGTGTTCATTTATGCCACAAACACCAACGGTATCGTAAATCATCCGGCAACGTTTTTCGGAACATTTTGCTGTCTTTTTTTTTTAATTTGGATTCTTTTTGAGTGGGAGATCAGCTGGAAGAAAGGGAGAGTGAAGTGAAATGGTATCATGGTGGAAGGCACTTAAAGCAGTTTACTGGCACCGCCATAGTCAGAGTGGTTAGACTAATTATAGTGATCCATATTTAAGGCTGGACAGATGACTAACCAAGTCTGACTGGTCCATTGAGCGGCTTACAATCATCCAATCAGTTCAATGAGAATAAAAGAGTTAACAAAGTGGCGGAATATAGCGCTACACTTCCAAATGTTTTTCCCCATATGCGGCCTCTTTAAATGGCAAACACTCAGAGCGTTTGCCTTGTATTCAAGAATGCAAATCTCAAATCAAATATGAACTGGCAAATGGAAAATGAACAATCCAACACAGTTTCCCTTTCCTCCATTACCATATCAAGCGCATGCCTCAGTGGCTGCTAATTTTAACATTACAAAAACAGAGATATGTTGAGGTTGCTCCGGTCTGAATTCGGGGAGGCCCAACAGTGACTGAAGGGAGTAAGGTATGCGATTGTCCAATGTTATGTAAAAGAGCCACTTTTTGACCATTTTACCATGTCTGATGAGAAAAAAGAAGTGGCGTGTCAATCAAACTGAAGCACTTTGACGAAGTGTCCCGGGGTGGTTTCTCTTTGGCCACCTACTCTATTATGCCTCAATTCCGCTCAATATGAGTCAGAGGGATAAAAGAAGGGATGGTTCCACAAGATATCACGAGCAAAAAATGGACCTTTGTCATCGTGGTGCATTAGATCAGCGCGGGGCTTTATTCAAACCTCTCTTTGTCATTCTTTAAATCAGTCATTTGGAAAGAATTAATTCAGCGGGCCTGTCAAGGACATGATCCTGCCGCTGCTGCCAAAGCCCGGCTTCCACTAGAAAATTCATATCCAAAATCCCATTTCAACTGAAACACAGCCTAGATAAACAGAGCAAGCACAAGCAAACAAACTCCAGGGCTTTCGTTTTGGGGCCAAAAGTGCATTTTAACACTTATTTTGGCTGTGTTTGATGCTAGACTAGGAAAAAAAAAACTCACAAACAACAGAATCCCATGACAAGACAACAGAGGATGACAAGCCCCTTTAATTTTTTAGCTTTTGTATGAGATAGAAGGAAAACAAATATCTCAGCAAAGTCGTCTATATAATAATGGGATATCAGAACCCAGAATCTAAATGGGTCAATGATATCTGAAAAGGGCAGTGGGGAACATGGGAGTTAAGAGGAGGACACATGGGAGGAGGACATAGCCTTAGGCCCCCAACAGGTGCATTGTTTCCAGGATCAAAAGAGGGGAGCCATATTTCAGACTTGGCTGCATGGTGCATCCTGGTGGGAGCGGGAGCATGTCCTGGTCACTGCCTCTTCCCTCTGTCTCACCCCATCCTGACCCCTCGTCCTCCTCACCATGCCCTCTCTTCCTCCCTACCTCCTTTAAACAAACATGAGACCCTAACCTGATCAATAGAGATCTCCTGTAGTGTTATTCTCTTAGGAAATGGCTTGTTAAAGCGTAATGACCACAGTAAACATGTACTTTCACTCGCTGGATCCTCAAATAACAGAGGGAGTGAACGAGTCTGTAAAATTCATAGGGCTCCGGCAAACCCACATCATAAAGTTGACGACAAAAGAATAGACTCTTTCATTTTGTCTCAAATGTCAGATTTGAGGATTGGGGGGGTGTGTGTGTGTGTGTGTTAAAGGCCCTGTTGAAGCTGCTTTTCCTGCTCAGTGTGCCTCTTCCACCCGTACAGACAATCTTCTAATTTGACTTCAAAGAGTGGGGGATTGTGAGCGGCGCGGATGAAACTCTGCGTGAAATCAGTTTCTCTATCATTATCTCCCCAAAACACGCAGATGTTAGCTATATGCCTTGTTTCCTGCTGTGGTGTTAAATAAACATTAACATCGGCGGCGCTGTGGTGAATCTGTGACGAACGCTTGGCTTGAACTTTATTCACCTCATACGCTTGGGCGATGATGCGGCTAACATTGCTATTGATCCTTTGATGATGTCAGCCATCCTTGTGATTGGGATGCAAAAGGTTTGTGGGGACCATACTGTTGCATTTAGTCAGCCCCCCTAGTCAGCCCTGGCCTCAGATTATGGGAGTCTAGTTATCAGTCTCTCCCAGGGTTGGGTTTTGGGTATAGGGCCTGGGTAATCCTGGGGAGTTTGACTTGGGGCGCCTACCACTTAATTGGATTTCTTTCATTGAGGAAGAGCGTGGAGAATCCAATCAGTCCGGCCTCCATGTAGTTCCCCTATTCTGGTCTGATTAGGTACTATATCACTGAGCGACGCCTACGTTTAAGGCAACGTTGGAAACCGGCAAAATTATTGCCATAAATTCATAAAATATGCATGCACATAATGAATGCTGCTTGTTAGTCCTCCGCCTAAGGCTTCAGTCCTGGGGAAGACAGTGTAAACATTTAAGATCCCAGAATCTTAAAAAGCCATTGTAGAACCAAATGATTAAACGCAACCGGGGCGTGTGGAATCTGTCCCCATTTCTGGGGAGCCCACAAGTTGAAATCAGAGAGCGCTGTGTCTCAAATGCATCTAATGAGTAGTATTACACAGGGACAATACAGTGAGTCTTTGGTTACAGAAGGGTGTGTACCATGTCCCTTTCAGCGACCCAGTGAAAGGAGATCAGACACTTCGGTAAAGAAATATGGCAGCACTTCCTCTCCTTGCGCCTCGTCAGCGCTCCAGAACAGTAGCTGGATCATGCAGAGTAAATATTAGAGTTATAAGACAGCTAGAGATTCAACCTTCATGGGGCGAATGAAGCAAAAGAAAGTTAAGCGATGCATGTTTCACTGCAGTGACACTCCCAGGGCCTATCGCGTGGCCTTCCAGGAGCAAGGTTCCCCCCGCATAGATGAAAAAGCACTTTTTCGCTTTATTCTAGCACCTACAGTCAGGAGGGAGAAAGAGACAGAGACAGAGAGAGAGAGAGATAGCAGGGAGGGACTGAAGGAAAAAGAGAAAGAGTCATAGGAATAGAGAAAAGCAGAGACAGAGAGGGAGAAAAAAAACAGACACAGTAGAGATCAGTGCATAATCTGCTCTCAGGGCGGCGATTGCTCCTTTATTTAAAGTGCTTGGCTATAAGCTGATATTCTACTACAGGTTTTATAATTCCATAAGCACAGCGCATATTATGCCCTCAAAGGATTGCAATGGAAGTGAAATAACATGAAATCTCCCTCTTCCACAAAACTGAAACTTTAAACTGACACTCTTGCTTTAAAAATAACGTAAACACATCAAATATGTACTTATACATGTCTTAAACGACTGACAAATTACCTACAAAGAGACAGCAATCAGCACAGCAGCACAATGCAGCCTCTCAAAGCACCAACAATTTAATCTATTATTCCGCACCAAGCATATTTCATGAAAGCGCTGTTCAGCGTCTAAAGAGGGAGTGCCCTTTGACTCAGACCTGACTCCCCTACATACCTCTAAATGTCAGCTACAATCAATATGCTGGCTTCAAAACCAGGAGCGATATGAATTCCACCTCAATGACACATCACAAGTGACCAATGACTGAAAATGCCCCACTTTTTCTCTCGCGGTTGACTGTGGAGGCGTGCTCTCTGCCATGCCAGTAAACCCTTTGAGTAACATGTCCACCGTGGCCCTGCACAGAAAGAGATGTGGTCATTGTGCCTTGAACCCCGAGAGGCCCCGAACCAGCCAACCCTGAAGATCTGAACACTAGGTCTGATTCTAACTGGGCTCCTTTAAACCTGTGCCAACACAATACCAACTAAAACCAATATAAGAGATGTCATTCATATGTAATACTGCACTGGTACAGATGTGGGTGATATCAGGATATACAGAAAATGACTCACAGGAAGAAAAAAAATCCTGGATTGTACAACTATAAGAACAATTTAGGACTGTCAAAAAAGACCTGAGTTTCTCCCTCAGCTCAGGGTTATTTCGGGTTCGGTTTCTGGTGCCTGCAGCTCTAAACAACAGCATGGGGGTAGACCTTTAAACCAGGACACATTGACAAAACCGCATTGATGTTTCCACACAGACAGAGGGACAAACACAGAGCTAGACGGGGCCTGTGGTGGCCTAAACAGCTCTCCGCCACACTGGGCATTTGATTGGGTTATCAGGCCAGCCAGCCTCTGATAAATGAAGTCGCTATTCGTCCATCCTCCCGTCCTCACAGCCAGGGCCAGCTAGCCCAGAGCGGGGAATTATCTTAGTGACAATGACATTCTTTCAGCTACCAAAGAGGCCCGGCTCTGAGAAGCTAGCGAAGGACAGACCTAGAGGAGATTATACTGATTGCTATTCCATTGCTGGTGTTTGATCCTAAATTGCTCTGGCACAGGGCCTGAGCACAGTCAGCTCTCCATGGCTGTTGTCCTTGGGTTTTTGATCAATAAATCAAATCCACAATCTATTTTTTTCTCATGGTGAGTGACAAATTATGTGTGTGTTGGGTAATCTGCATTGTTGGTAATTCTGATTCTAAGGAAAAGATGACCAGTTAAATCATGTCCATGTATAATGTTTCTCACTTTTATATTCAAATTAATTAATCCCATTATCAAGTCTGATTGAATCTAAATGAATCCACTCAGGGTTAGCAAAAATACAACATTGCTAATGCGGCTTCTGACTCTCTCCCCGTTCTCAAAGCTAACTAGAGATCTGAGGCTTGCAGCATGACTGGCCTGGAAAAGCAGAATTTGCCATAGCTGGCAGGACGAATTAGTCTGCCGGCATACATGTCCGATGCTCATTGTTCTGATACAGGAAACTATTGGCCTCTTTGAACATCTTTCAACATGTGATCTCTGGAGGGCTCTGCTGATTGGTGTTGGGAAAATAAAGGGGATTGGTTTGAAAGCACCGAATTTTATGACTCTAATGGTTTTCTGACCTCAATCTTCCCTAATCATTTTGAAGCCCGGGCAAAGATTATCTGCATATAGATTATGTTTTTTGACAACACGTGGCGCCAGAACAATAGAAAGCAAAAAAAAACCACAGCCAAAGTCTATTGTAATTTGGGCTTTTGATATCTTAAGGACATGCACATTTATCTTGGGCTGAATGGAGGAATCTCCGATCTACACTCAGATTTGTTTACCATCCCATTTCTTTGTGTCCCCCGGGAGAATTTTTCCCAGGATTCCTGTAGCTGTGTCTGGGGGGGTTTAGGGGATGAAAAAGAGGGGAAGAAAAGCCCATTGGTCTCAGCGCCACAGAAACACCATCTAGAGCCAAGCTGTCATCCCACTTGGATTAAGGGCCCTTCAGTGGTGGCTGCCCGGCTCCTAACATGGGTCTCCTACTCTGGGGTGGGGGTCTGGGAGGGGGTATAGGGTGGAGCACGGGGTAAGGGCACTGCAAGTCCTGGCCTAAATAAGACCTCGGGGTCACCGCGGCTCCTGAACCATGGCAAAGCCACTTTGTGTTTTTGTGTCGCCGTTATTTATGAGCTGACAGCTAAGTGTCCCCCGCCTTCCTGTTGATTCAATCACAGCTGCATCATGTGCAAAGAGGACCGAGATCATCTATATCTCAACTCCACTTATCTCAGAAGTCCTCCACAAGTTTATTAACAGAGATAATGTTGAACAAGAAGGTACCACACAGCATAGGAGTGTGTGGCCTGGTGGTAAATTTAACTTGCTCTTTCTTGGCAGGGCCCCCTCTTTAAATCTCCAGTGTGATAGGCAGAATAAGAACGGTGGTGATGTATTTGCTGAGCTATTAGGCAACACAAGTGGGCTGCACCACTGTGCCAACACAGAGAGGGGGATGGGCTGTCTAGTTTTTTTTTTTAAGGTCTATGCAAATAAGAGAAAGAAGGAGGCATGGAAACAGAGTAGGAAG
Organism: Holocentrus rufus; assembly: GCA_900302615.1. Taxonomy (NCBI): domain Eukaryota; kingdom Metazoa; phylum Chordata; class Actinopteri; order Holocentriformes; family Holocentridae; genus Holocentrus; species Holocentrus rufus. The sequence goes on along the minus strand of OMLF01014027.1, from coordinate 3,077 downwards.
CATTCAAGTGCACACTTTTCCCCAAATCTCTGTCGCTCTGGCTACCGTACACCCTGCTGGTGGAGCACTGCCCATCTCCCGTTGTTCTCAGGACAGGGAGGGAAGCAGCAGTCCTTGTTACAGGGTGCCACTGGGCCGCCAGCTACCTCTCCAACATCTGCTGCCCATCCAAAGTTGGCCGGGGCTTGAACAGAGATGAGGCTGCCGCTAGCATGGGCTGCCTCTCCAGCCCTCTTCAGCGGCAACTAGTGAGTGTTCGAACAGGGGCTCCAGCACCCGAGCTCCCATTGTGGATCTCCTCAGGCCTAACCCTGCAGCACCCCCCTACACCACAAGAAAGAGGCGAGAACAACAGCCCAGCCAGTAGGGACAGAGAAAACAGACCCCCTTTGTTCCCCCTGCCCCTTCTCAGCGTCCACAGAGGTACACTATCAGCCCCCTCCTCCTTCCCGCCACCCCAAAGCTTTAAAAACCCTCCCCCCCCTTTTCTCTTCCTCTCCCTCCCCTACTTCTAGTGGGTGGCAAAACACCAAAAGAGCCTGTGAGGATACAGAGCGATATAAGCGCGCACCTCATTTCAATGTCACATCTTCATCTGTTAATATCAAGATCTTAATCCCGAGATTGACTGGGAACGAGATCAAGTGGTTTGCGAGGAATCAAAGCTGGGTAACTTGTCGTACGCTTTATTGGGGGTACATTGCATTATCCTTGCCTCCCACTTCAAACGGGGGCTCTGCTGCTGTCAATCCCTGGCAGGTGGTTTGAACAGAAAAGAGCATCTCTCCGGCTTTGTTCTCACTAAGGGGTGTGCTAACCTGACGTGGGTGATAATAGCGTTTCCCCAGGTAACCTTGAACGATTGGGCCTGACGACTGTTGTGGTGCAATGCTCTGACTCGGGTAATAACTGGATCACAGTGGGCCATACAGGGAGAGTCACACTGACCATTAGACCTCCACCATCTGTCCTAGCAATTGCACTGCCTCCCACCTGAGAAACACCTGTCTATATTATATAACAGCCCACCTCCTTACTTCACAGAAAGAATAGCGACTGATGGAAATTGTAATGAACACCACCCGGGGTTTAATGCACCTTCAACAACTTGTGCAATCCTGCGTAAATGAATGAAGTTGTATTGGTGCAAAACAAACAGCAAAATAACTGAATCTCCTCCTATCTAATTGCTCAGGCAATCAATTGGAGTCCAGCTGTGAGAAATGACCATCACTTGACCAGATATTTTTTTCTCAGTCATCAGTCTCCATCTATGCATGATAATTTAATACATGCCCGGGATACAAACATCAACAGTTGCAGTTGTGCCGAGTGGGCTCACAAGAACGTGTCAATTCCTATTAGCCTGCAGCCTAACCGGGTGTGAAACTCTAATTTGCACATACCAGCTTGGAGCCACTCAGGCCTCACTCGCCAAAAAGGAGGGACGGAACTGAGAGAGAAAGTCAAACTTGTGTATGGTAAATCCACGTGACTGTAACACACCTGCACTTGCACAACATGCGTACGTCCTTCGATGCGTGCGTGCATGCGCTTTTGTCCAAATGACAACCAAAGCCGGTGCTCAAGCAGCCGTGAAGCGAGGGGGACACCGTTCCCTCTGCGGCCCTCTAATGAGGCACTCATCAGTCCCCAAATGAGATGAACATGCTTGTGACAGAGGATCCAGCAATGTCAGCGTGCTGTGCGGCTGTGTGTGACTGCCCACTGGGAACAAATGCCCATACCGCAGTGACACTAATGGATAGGCATGAGCCTCCATTAGTCCCCAGAGATTTACCCCCATCACAGAGGAACAGCACAGCACCTCTATTCACGACTGCTGCTGGATCATCCCCATTCAAAGCAGGAACATGTGTTTCCAGAGCCCAATTCACCCGGCGTGTCATGTTACTGAATCCTTATTTTGCATAAGATAGAAATCATTGCTGAAGGAGTAACACATTGCCGGCAAGAGCTGCGATGTAGTGAAAACGTTGGGTCTTTCAATGCCATATGACAAGAGAGGAAAAATGAATCACTGCCGGTTATTTCAACTTTAAATATGTGGCTTGAACTACATTGACCCTGACGGTAATTTTTCCATTTTACCATTCAACATCTTTGAGTACAAAGCACAAACGAAGCGCAACCTTGAAGAAATAAACCAAGAAGTGAACTTGTCTCAGGTTCAGATCTGTGCCTCTGAGGAATGACGTCGTCACCCTGACTGACACAGGCCGGCTCTTTCAACGTACGAGACACAATGTCTTGCTCTGTGGTCGAGGGAGTTCGCAACGCCGCTGACAGACGCTTACAGAGGGAGCGCCGGTCGCTTCTCACAGAATAGTCTGCGTGTTTCACCGGCCCACGGAGCGAAATAAGTGGCATTTTCCCTCCAACACCCAGGCCTTTCCCATAGCCCCCGGAGCAGAGCTGCCCGCCGCTGCTTTTAGGTCAGCCCTGTGACTGACTGGTGCTCTCACAATAACACCAGCCAACGTGTGTCACGATAATCCCTTAGTTATGTAAATCTCCCCGGCTAGTGCCGTTTAGGCTGAGGGTGAAAGTAAAGACGGCAGCACAATATAGGTCACTATCTTGTCCCTGTACTCTCCCCCCTTTGGTCAAATGAGCTGGAAATGTGCAGTCAAACGTCCAGTGGTTGACAGAGTCAGTGGGTCCGAGCTGTACTGACACTGATTGGGGCAGTAGGGGGAATTATTATTACCTCTGTGGTCAAACTATGACAAACAATGTGGCTGTCAAAAGGTACACAGACAGTTGGGGATATGCATACATATCATTTTGCCGCCTATTTCTGAATTAATGCAAAGCAGGCATAGGGCAGGGATAGGGGGGATATTGTTGTCTTCTTGAGCAGATTAACAATAGTCTGCTTAGAGTGAATAAACAGTAGTAGAAAGTGTGTCAGCCCTTTCGGGGAGCCGTAAGAACAAGGGCTTCAGACAATGAAGCAGAGGTCATTAGCATTGTATTAATTGGGCTATCTGAGCAGGGAGTGAAAGTGTGCGGCTGAAGCATGTGTGTTTGGGTGTGTGTGTGTGTGTGTGTGA
>OMLF01014024.1:3921-28936 GCA_900302615.1 Holocentrus rufus | reverse complement strand
TTTACTTATTATTAGATTATATATATATATATATATATATATATATATATATATATATATATATATATATATACACACACACACACACACACACATCGCATTTTTAGTAGGTCTATAAATTGATTATGTAGTACATTATGAAGTTTATGAGGAAATGAGCCATTTACAGCTTAGGTTAAAGTTCAATACAAATGATTATTTGCCACCTTTCTAACAAGGTCAAAATAATTAAGAGCACATACCATCAAATCACTAAATAGATACTATTATGCGTGACCCCTAATTATGTGCAACATAGATAAATTCAAACCACTCAGATGATTGAGGCTAAATATCTATTGTGTAAGGTTACTGATTAATGTAGCAGCAAGTAATACATTCACACAGACAGGAAACAGAGTTGAAAATAGGTAAGTTTTAGGTCATTATGTATCCTGGTTAACATCAAATAAGGGGTTTTTACGATTGCTGTTGAAAAAAGCTGAAGTGGTCCTTTTCATCACATCGATCAATATGGTAAAGGGTAGATGAGAATGTTTCTCAGATTAAGTTCAGAGCACTGGTTTATGCCTTCAGTAGTTTGGTGAAATACATTTGACCTATAGTGCCACATCTTTAGAATTACACTGTAACACCACTGAAGCTCATGGCATGCAAACCTACTAATAAAGATTTAAGTATCCTTGTATTTTCCTTTATTTGCCTATCTTGCAGTGTGCCCGAGCAAGCATTTCTTGTGTTAGACTGAGCACAGCTGTGTCTAAATTATAGAATATTTCAGCTCTTTTAATTTGCGGCTCTCAGGTTGCTATGGACTTGGTGTGTTAGGCTTTTATTTGTGGAAAGATTGGCCACCTCGCTGCTTATCATAAACAAAGTATTGGGATTGGCTGAGAATTGTTTGCAGACTGAATGTGTGGCATACACTATGGGAACTCAAATTATAAATAAACATTAATCATCATTTGAACACAGGCAAAGTTTATCTTAGGATATATTTGGCTGCCTAATGTGTGTGACAAATAGATGGTAGGACATATTTCCAGAGAGACAGAGGTCAAAGTGTCAAATTTTCTTGTGTCTTGATTTTGGATTCAGAGGTAAATCAATTTGCATTACAGCTCGATTGGACATCCTTTTGGCCATTTTTTCAATGCTAAAAATTAATGACACTCATGGATATGCAGTTCATCACTCAAAATTTGCCAGTCACTACAAATAACTAGAATCTTGTAATATTTTTTATCATTTTTTTTAAAATGTTATTGAATAGGTGAGTGATATGTCCTTAATGCCTTATAGGTGGTAGACTTATTGTACAGAAGCAGTTGAGAAGTTTCAGTATTTTGTATATATTGTGGTGTCAAATATATGAGAGAAGCTACCCAGGGCTTAAACTCACTTAAAGAAACCCTCATCCTTTTCTCATTGCTACCAACACCTGTTTAATTGTAACAGTTTGTAGTCATATTAGTAGTTTACTCACACATTTTGTTCAGTGGTTGCATGCAAAAAGAACTTGCTGCAATTACGTACATGTATAAACACATGAATTTTAGCTTCAAGGGGTCTTTCACAGCTAGAAGCTAAAAGAAGAATTTTGAATGTATCATGCAATGCATGCAATGTAATCCATGCAATGCATTTGTATATGTCATGCAATGTGCGTGTGTATATATATATACATATATATATACAGAGAGAGAGAGAGAGAGAGAACATGAGAGCACATGCATCAGCAACTAGCTCTTATGTCTACTGTTGTTTTTTATCTTAAACTAAAAACATGGAACAACAGACACATCATCCCCAGAAACAACAGGAACCATGGAAACTGAGGTCATCCTCTATTAAAACAACCTGGGAAAGGCTGAACTCGGCAATCTGTGGAAATATCTTGATATGACATACCTGGCACGCACTCTGGGTCCTGGTCCTAGCACATCTCAAGCTGGGACATCATCTGAAAGAAAAATTGATGAATGAAGCCGAAAGAAGAGCCCTGTCCAACACCATGTCTAGTTCCAGTGTGGACAAAAAAAAGAAAGAAAAAACAGCTGGACTTTCCCGGCCTCTTTTTCTCCTCCTCTTTACTCTTCTGCTTCTCCTTCCCTCTGGACAACACCTCTTGGACCTCCTCAGGTTTCCTCAAAGCCCTGGATGAGGCCAAATATGTCTTTCTCTGTCATCACTTCTGGATTTTCCCTCTTACAGCTCAGACAATCCCAAGCAGCCTGCAGCCTCTAACAGGACCAGCCTAATGTCGTCTGTTTCACCGTGTTCAGCTCAAGTCCATGGTCAATGTCATGATGAGGTCTTCACATCTGGCCCTACATCAACACCTATTCCTCATTACCAATTGCCTGCAGAGGAGAAGAGGCATTAAAATTAAAGCAGATTAACAATACAACAATATCATTTATTAAACATCCTCTTCACATTACCAGTGATGTGAATGGTCTGATACCCAGTTCTACCTCTAGTTGGGGTCGGTGCTCCTCATTTGGATGGAGCTGCTCCTTGGCATTCTGAAAAGCCTTCTCCTCTCTCAGCAGCTCACCAGCCCCTCCTCTTCACCCTGCATTCTCCCTCTGACAGGACACAGTGATGACACTTTCAGAAAAGGTTTTGTGCTCCAACAACTGTGAAGGAGGTGCTGCCTGAGATGAATTACAAAAAAAACATCTGGAGTTCAAATGTGCAACACTTTTTCCATTTAAAAGCCTATTTTTATTTAGACATTGTTTAAAAATGTGACGGTACGGTCTAGAAGGACCTTCATCAGACAAGAAACAGCTGAAAATGGCACAGATCATGCAGGCTCGGTGCCATTGTATGTTACACAAGTAGTGAAGGTTAAGATAATTTTGTCCAAAAGGGCACAGTGATGAGACAGAGCAAGTTGAAGCATAAAGCCAAAGCTAGGCTGGGGAGATTGCTTTTTATGTGCTTAAATTTAAATCACTGTCTCACCTTGGCACAGACAAGTTGGTCCATGTTGTAGATCATGATGACAAAAGGTTTGTCCGTGCCAATGCAGCTGTAGTTGTCTCCTCTTGGTCCTGGTGAAGGGCAGCAGCAACAGCTGTCACCTCTGTGGTAGCAGATGGGTCACTGAGACCTATGGATAGCCTGCCTGAACTGCCTCGAGATCCAGCTGCAATTCATTTGCATTGACTTGCCTCTTTAGTGAGAAGAACCAATAGCAGAAGTCTTGATTAGATTCCAAGCAGGAAGAAGCAGCTGCTTAAAGAAATGCCCTGATGTGATTGTTTCCTAGCATGTAAAAATACATAGATTTGTAAACCCTTCAAAGTTCAATTTTATTGTTAAAATCAAATAAGTATGTCTCAGAAATGGAGCATTTCATGTTTTTCATTGTTTGTCCTGTGGGAAAAGCTCTGGTTAGAATTAGGTCTTTCTATTGGTGTCACCTAAAACAAATCCAATGACAAACTGACTGCTTTGGCATAAACCCCATGTTAAATTTGATATTTAAACTTTTCGTCATTATCGTCTGGAAACAAGAAGGAACAGAGAAAAAGGAAGACAGACAACAGATGGTGACTCACTGCTATTAACTGGTCTACATAAACTGAAGCTTTTATACTGTAAGCAAATGTGCTTGTAAGATAAATAAAGCTTCTTTGATTTGTCCTCAAAAAGGACAGCACAAGATATGACTAAAGGCTTTCATCAGCTCAATCAGTTGGCCTTTTAGGGCAGACGTGTTTGATGGATCTCTTACATTTTTGTGCGTCACTGTTATAGATACAGGCAAATTATTTCTTTGTAAGATGGGTGTAAATAGGTGCTGTGTGTCACTTTAATATACAGGTAAATTATGTCCTGGTATGACCGGTATAATTAGAAGTTAGTAGATACTGCTCGGTACATGATTTGTACAAAATATTTGATGTTATAAAGTTTCAAAGCCCAGTTCATTATAAATTGCCTTTTCAAGACCATGAGATGGTTATCAAATGCCATAGAAAATAAAGTAATTTGCATTGCAAATTGTGCAGTCTGTTAGAAAGTGCTGAGGAAAGGAAAGTTTTAGAAATGCTATCCAGTTTAATGGATTGTCTTGGTCTATGATGTGACACTGGACAGCCCATTGCTTCTAGTCTCTCAACTCTATGATGGGCCCCTCAGATCAGGTGTTTATATTTTTATTTTTAAATGACGTTTTTACATTAGAAAAGAAAATCTATTTTAAAGGACAGTCCTACCTCCTTTGTGGCCAATAAAACTATTTTGACATGAATTTTGACCCCACACAGCAGGGTCACTGAATCTTTGTTTGAAAGCTCTTGGAGAAAACAAATTTCATGTATGCGTACTCACATCTTTTCAACCAAGCTAATGTTGTCAGACTCTGGTGTGTACTATTTTCTGTGACATCTATTCAAAAGTCAGACAATCTGGATAATGCAACAGAGATACTGAGTGGGTGGAATATATATTTCAATGCAAACGTGCATTGTAAGGAGGTTCAAGACCCTGAGCCATGGCATGTATCAATTACATGAGCAAATAATAGCCTATGGCCTATATAATTTTCTGTATATCGAGTACGATTATCATTGTCAAATCATAGGGGATGAGAATGCCATGAAAATAACTATAAACTCACCACTGGGTACTATAGCCTTACATGAATATAGGAATATAATATTTACATAGAGACAGTGATTATTCGTTAGGGGGGGAGGCAATTCATTAGGGATGAGACAATTTCATATAATCTGACCCAATCCTATAGGGCTGATCTATAAAGATCCTTTGCACGCGTGAAGTCGCCTGGAAAGAATTGCTCATTCTGCAGCTGATAGGTCGTTCGGCTACACCAGCCCTACTTGCGCATGGATTGGCCCATTTGTGCTCTTCTCCAGCCTCTCATTGGCTTTTGGTAATGATAGTTCCCTGTCATCATTTGCCCATGTAGTTTTCAATGAATATTGTATGTGGTTTCTGGCTTTGGTGCTGATCATTTGGATCAGCTGGATGCGGGGAGGAAGCAACTCTGATGAGCACATCAGATGATGGAATTTCTCCCTGAGACCGCAGTTGCTCGACAAGGATTACCCACCTCTGAGATGAGAGAGGAGCCAAGAGATTACAACATTAAGATGTTTTGCGCAAAATTGAAAGAGCTGAAAATATCCGGAGAGTGTCCATTCTCCAGCAGCGCCAAAAATAATGAGCCCGGAGACTTTGAGGTGCGCGCAAGTGACGCCGCGGATATATTGCCTGTTTCTGAGGACGTGCATGGAAAAATTGGTGAGGATGTACCTCGACAGAAAATAAGCAGATCTAAAGTTAACCTTCATACGCTTGGGGACAGCATCCGAAAACTGGCATGTCCGGAGGTGAGTTCGAGAAATATATTTGTTATTCTTCCCTCATTAGGTGCCCTGTTTTAAGTACTTATGTCACAGAATGTGCATTTACAAAAATTATATGAAAACACTCATTGCCTCTAGACTCTGCAAGGGTTTGCCTGACAAAACAGTCTCATGTGCCACAGTTTTAGCCTCCACGCACAGTACTGTCATCCCTATTTGTTCATTTGGATTTTACCCATGTTTTTTACCCTATTTTGTTGATGGTTCAATGATTACAATGGTTGTTTAAGTCTTTTCTTGCTAGACCCTGGCCTTTAACTTGCTGGACACTTTGTCATACAGTTTCACAGACTGCATACTGCCCTCCAACGAATAATGAGACTATCAATAAATACCAGGGACGATGAAAGGTAAGAATGATTCTACTACTACACCAACAAAAACTAACAGTAGCACTCCCTCTACTGCTATTACTGCTACTACCACTTCTGCTGCTGCTAGTACTACTACTACTACAATAACTACTACTACTACTACTACTACTACTAATGAGACTATATGTGTGATTATTAAAAATATGATTATTGCTACTGCCACAACTAACAATAATGATGTTATATGTGATGGACACCTGGGGATAAATCCCTTACAATTCACTACAATTGCTGCTACAACTATAATTACTATTGCTGCTATATTCCTACTAATAACAATAACAATGATGCTATAGATGTGACACAGTGTCAAATACACTATATAACTGCAAAGCTATAGGGACACCTGGAGATAAATCTCTTATAGCTTGCTGAAAATTATAATTATTGTAGATGGTACAGTACCATGGAATTATAAATGTTTTAGACTTTGATTGGAAAACACTGTACATAGCTTTGTCAATCAAGACATGAGCAATAGAACATATGCTTATTTGAGCATGCAAAGTTATATGTATAACAGTGATATTTGTTTTTATTTCAGTCTAGCAATGTGCTATACAGACTCCCCAAGTTGCACTGATAAACCAGAGCATTTAATGGAGATGCTGAATGCTTACTCAAGCAAAACAGGTAATGTCAAGATTTAAACTCATAGAGTTAAAAATTACAAAATATTTCATAGTCATTTTAAGATACTGGGTCATTTGCCCCCAGACACCTTCACCTCTTTCCTCCTTGTATCCATCAGCTATCAAAATGGATGCTTTGAAAGTCGCCCTCGGTGAGGAGCTCTTCAAAATGTGTTACGAGGAGGACGGGCAGATTCTGAGGGTGGTGGGGGGAGCTCTTCATGACTTCCTCAACAGCTTCAATGTCTTGTTGAAACAGAGCAGCACGCTGCCCGGCCCAGACAGAGTGGATTGTGTAAACGAACCCTCGGTGCTGTGCTTAGACAAGGATCCGGGTCTGCTTACTGTCTATTACTTCAACCCCCACCCGACCACTGAGCTCTTCTTCCCTGGAGTCATCAAAGCTGCTGCACTCCTGCTGTATCACAGCACTGTGGATGTGCTGATGGACGCCCCTGGTGCAAAGGACAGCATCTTGCAGTCCAGTCCACAGCCCAGTCTCCTGTACACAGTAGTAGTAAAGGATACTAAAAGTCTGAGCCCCAGTCCCCTCCGAGCCACCTCAGCCGGGACCCTTCCTACCTCTTTGTTCTCCACTATCTTCCCTTTCCATTTGTTCCTGGACCAGGACCTGGTCTTGGTACAAATAGGGCATGGGCTCAGGAAGAGATTGACCAGGAAGGATGGACTGAGGCGGCCTGCTACCTTCCAAGATCACTTCTGTATTGTCTCTCCCCAGATCAAATGTACCTTTCAGGGTATTCTGACCATGCTGAACACACAGTTTATCATCCGGATCAAGCATGGCCTTTCCACCACAGATAACACAGGGAAGGTGGGTTGATCTATCTATAAGATATAACCTCCAGTGACTAATCAGTCAAAAAAAAAAAAAAAAGGAGGTCTTCCAAAAGATGACTTGATTAAATAAAGTTAAACAGAGACAAAAAATGAGTCTGTTTATAGGCAGTAGAGCTTATTAGTGGCATGCTTGGCTTGAGGTAGAGATCAACATTATACCCCCAGAGGAGATCAGAAGCAAATGTCAAACCATTTTATCCATCAAAGGCACAGTGATGTTCTTATTATTTATGTAAGGCTGCACAGAGCTGGTCGCCATGATGAGAAAAAAAGTCAATGAACGTGATGATTGTGTAATAAATAGTGACATATACTTCAAATGATGTCATTGAAAATAATTGACTTGTCTTCCAGTGGTGGTGGTACCTCCAGCAACAATACCATGCAGATAAAACGGGCAAAAATCAGTCAGTATTTATCCTACATATGAGCATCGTGCATTTTTGACATGTGACATCTCATTCAGTCCTTTTTTATTCTTGCCATTAGATATAAAGGAGTCATTTTGAATCATTTTATTCATTTATTATATGACATTAGGACATTAAATGGATAACTTAATTACCACAAGAAGGACTGTGGAATTTAAACAGCACTGTTCCATATAAATATTTTATAATATTCAAAATTCTACTGCTACTACCTTCTTTGCTGTTGTGGCTAAAAGACGGCTGCATATTGCTGATGTCGCACAAAAATATGCATACAGCTACTTTGCTTTTTCGTCTTACTCCAATTGAAAGTTTATGTTATAATATATGTGTTGAGTGAGTTTCATGGCCTTTGGCATTTGAAACTCTTGTTTTGAAGATTTGTGTAGTTAGTGTGGGCGAATTGCACTGAAAGATAATAATATGAAAATCTTGCCCCAGGATGTAGCCTACACATTAAACCTAATGAAGAATGTCAAAACCAGTTACTGAGCATGTCAGTGACATGGACTGAGAGCCCCTAATGAATGTATTGTATGTTTTCAACAATTTATTACAACTTTATTGAGTCAATTTTACTTTATGATTCTCATCAAGTGACTTTCTTTTCAGCCTATGGATCTTAAAGGACAGATGATCTACGTTCCTGAGTCCAATGCCATCCTGTTCTTGGGCTCGCCATGCGTGGACAAGCTAGAGGAGCTAACAGGTCGTGGCCTCTACCTGTCAGACATCCCTGTTCATAATGCGCTGCGTGATGTGGTCCTCGTTGGTGAGCAGGCCAAAGCCCAGGATGGTTTGAAGAAGCGTCTGGGGAAGGCCAAGGCTGCCTTGGAGCATGCTCATCAAGCACTGGAGGAGGAGAAGAAAAAGACGGTGGACCTCCTCTTCTCAATCTTCCCTGGCACCGTGGCACAGCAGCTGTGGCAGGGCCAAACAGTCCAGGCCAAGAAGTTTGACCATGTTACAATGCTGTTCTCTGACCTTGTGGGCTTCACAGCTGTGTGCTCGCGCTGCACCCCAATGCAGGTTATCACCATGCTTAATGAGCTGTACACCAAGTTTGACCACCAGTGTGGAGAGCTCGATGTCTATAAGGTAGGTTAATGGAAGTCAGTGTCACACAGTCATTTTAGCAAAAGCAAAGTTTACAGCTTAACCTTGATTAAAATTTGTATTTTTTTCTAAAACAGTAGTCCTGCATTTTAATCACAATCACAATATTGTTGCCACTTTCAGACCAGAGTAGCTCAAATTCTTACAATCTTACAAATGCTTTTATTCTTACATTTTGTTCATATTATGCACCATAAATGTATTAAAAATGCATATTCAGGTGTCATTTTTTTCAGGCTCATATGTCCAACAATAAGAGAATAATGCATTTTTCATTTCAATGAAAAATGTTGTCTTATTGCAAGTTTGTAAATTTTAATGTATTGTACTAAGTTTGATTTCAGATTTGAGTATTTTTATTACAGTTTCAGTGACACTGAAATCTTCTCATCATGATGAAGAACTTGGAAACAGCTGTGAATTGTTGTATCTATTGCATTATATTCAGTTTGGGCGACAAAAAAAAGATTGGCAATTATGTCTTAGCAAGTCCTTCAAAAAAATGTGTAGCTTGTTTAAACATGTCACTTTTAATGAATAGCTTCCAATGTGGCTAACATCACTGAGAAATTGTTCTGTCTCAATCCAGGCCAAACTCTGTGCTCACAGAGAAACAGTATTATGTAAAACTGTCCATCAGTTTTTAAGTATAAAAAGTAAGTATGACACTACACTAGCTGACAGATTCAAAAATAGAAATGCATTTTTCTTACTTTTGACAGAACAAGAACGAGTATCTCAGTGTACAGAACATCAAGTATTATCATAAGACATAAAAGGCCAAATGACTGACATAAAGTTCTCACACAGATTTCAAATAGTGAACAAAATGAGACAATCTTACCTTACACTTTTTAGGACTAACTGTGGCTGCGGCTCTGACTGCTACCATACTCTGCCAACGGCCTCTAATCTACAGGGAGGTTGGCTAATGTAATCAGAGTGTCATGGAAGCATAACACAGAGAGCAGCATGTTTGACAAATATCTCGTAAAACACTAGGAAGTCAGATGTTCCTTCAGGACCCTGTTTCCACTCCACATATGTGACTAAAAATAGTTTCGCTCTGTCTTGTCCACGTGTTGAGTGCTCTCCTGTCCAGATTTACATGTAAGAGCAGAAAAGAAAACCTCTGGGGCTTTTTAATTCACTTAAGACGGACAGGGGTCAAGTACTATTACAGTCTTTTGAGTTTATTATTCCTCCTTTTTTGCCTTCTCTTATTTCTAGTACCAGGTGAAATTACAGTGTTCTCCAAGAGATATTATTTTAGAGGACTTAATAAAGAGGGCTTCAGCTTTCTCTTCATGTTCATAAGGACTTCATAGCACAAGAGATTTTCAATAAAATGACACATTTCAGGTAAACTAACCACTGTCTAAGCAAACTGAGGGGGCAGCACTTGGGAAGATGGGGTGGGGGTGGAGGGACGCACAAAATGCCTCTGAAAACCTCTTTTTTGTGCTTCACTTGCCAGTGCAGAAATCACTATCATGATCGCCCACTCTGTTTAGGTGGAGACCATTGGTGATGCTTATTGTGTAGCTGGTGGCTTACATAAGGAGAGTGAGACTCACGCTGTCCAAGTTGCACTCATGGCCTTAAAGATGATGGAGCTTTCACGTGAGGTCATGACGCCAACCGGGGAGCCAATACAGGTGAGGGTCAAACATCACTTACTCCAATGCTCATTATTCAACTTAATGAGGTGATTCATTCCAAAGTAATTCCAAATGGATTCTACTATTTTTACAGTCATTCTGTTCAACATGACTTATCCACTATTTAAAAAGAGATTATGCCTGTTCTAAAAAAATAATAATGAAAGGTTTGCTGTTATCAGGGTTACTATCAAAGTTATGAGTCATACTTGCTTGTAAAATAGTTATTTTTGTAAATTGAGAGGACGGTGTGTTGTTTTGAAATGCTGAACAAATGAATGAATGATGAATTTCAGGACAAAACATTTTTCTAGTTGGATATGCATAAGTCCTGGTATGTGTATAGAAAACTGAATATAGTAACATTAACTATTAAATAAAGAAAATCAAGTCACTATTACAGCTGAGCATGTTGCCTAAATAAACCAAAGTAAAATCTAAACATGATAACTGGTAACTATTTAGACCTGATAACTATTTGGGTTTTTATTTCACCACAGCAAAGAGGTACTCTAAATCTCATTTGGTAACTATGAAAAACTTTAATCATATATGGTTCAAAGGATTTATGCGACTCACAAGAACAGCTGAATGATCTTTTTTTAAACCCATCTCTTTTCCAGATGCGAATAGGCCTCCACACTGGTTCGGTGCTTGCAGGTGTAGTTGGTGTCAAGATGCCACGCTACTGCCTCTTTGGCAACAATGTCACTTTGGCAAACAAGTTTGAATCCTGTAGCCAACCTAGAAAAATCAACATCAGCCCTACAACCCACAGGTGAAGTAACACTGCTTCCCTGTCTAATCCAGCCCAAATTACTTCCTGCTTAACAACATGCACCGGATGCCATTAAAATGTATGGATGTACTGTGTATGCACATACAGGATGTTAGTAGCTCTTGCACTTTTCCCATGATCAGACACTGATTCTTCAAGAGCGAATTGTTCCAGAGGAAGAAAAAAACCCAGAAAACATAATGTGCATGTTTGTTCTACACAGGAAGCCTAAATTTTAACATAGCTCTGTGTTTCCTTTTGTGTCAAATAAGTTGCCATAGCTTTGAGATTCATGCTGTATTTGTATTCTCTGTGTCACAGACTGCTGAAAGATTGCCCAGAGTTTGTCTTCATTCCCAGGACCAGACAGGAGCTTCCGGCCAACTTCCCAGCAGATATCCCTGGTGTTTGTTACTTTTTGGAGGCTTTTGATTATCGGTCCGTCACGACTACGACAGACTCTGAAATGAAGTGAAGCTGCTACAGCACTGCACACTTCATGCCTGAGTGAGCGTAAACGTACCTAGTGACTACAGTGCACACACTTTGTATATTTTAGTTTGGATCGTCTAGATATTAACAGATGTTGTTCTACCAATCAAACTCTGACAGCTGCTTACACTTAGAAAGATGTCAGTTTCCTCTCAAATATTTGAGTGCCATCCCTGTACAATCAAACGTGTACAGTTTTAGTAGCCAGAATCACCAGCCACATTTATTTCATTTTGTTTGTAAAGTGTGTCTTCTCTTGAAATGGATGAGTTATAGAAAATAGTTTTCTTTGTGAGCTCCCCACTGAGGTACGACATCAAGCATGTCAATGAGAGGACGTTTCTGAGACAGTCTGATTCATTTGATCAATGAAGAAGTATGAAATTAAATAAAATTGCATATGAAGTGGTCAACAAGAGAAATCATTTAAAACAAGTCAGCTGTTGTTGTCTTTGATTTTCAGCTCTTTAATGAAATTTTAAAATAATATACTTGCATAATATATGTCAGTATAATTTGGATGTTGAATCTCAAACAGTATGATGTTGTTTAAAAGTGTGACCTCCTTTTATCAGTGTGTGCAGTATGATAATAATATTTATGACAGGTTCAATGACATTTAACAAAAATACGGTGAGTCTGCAGATAACTGATGCAGCATCTTGGTCTGATGTTATCAAAAGAAAAAAAAAATCATGCCAAATATTGAATTGGCTTTATGTCTCTTCCAAGGTCTTCATATTCCATGGTTCACTCATCCTCCCTTAGTGAAGTGATGGAGAGCAGATTCAGGTGCCTTATGGGAATGACAGGCAGGATTACAGACTTGAGTTTTCAGACACAGATGAGCTTTTTGTTGTGACTTTTATCTTTTTTATTAAGTTTCTTTGGATATTCTCAATATGAGCTTACATGCCAAAATAATCACTTACTTAGCAAACAGGAAAAACTACCAGATATGTAGGTTTAAGGCTGATTTTTGGCGGACTGTTCCTTTAAGGTTCCAACACAGTATATATTTTGAATAACATGTAACTTAAACTGACATATATAATGTCAAATGCATTCCAAAAACACATTTTCGTAATACAAGTAATCTAATTTTTACTTTTTCACTGAATACCTATTTATACTATATTTATTACATTGATCTCATAGCATTCCGTTTGGATACAATGGTAAAAAGACACAAAAATCATACAATGAATGTTCAAGTATCACTCATTGATTTACTTTTATCATTGATATTGTTGTTATTTGTAATGTAATCAAAAGAAAAAATAAATATTGGTATTAACTGACTTGTATGCAACTGATGTGTCTTCTTCAAAGCCATTCTTTCAATGATGTTCATGTTTTAAATGATGTGTGGCCATAAAATATGATTATTATTGTGAGCATGCTTTGCATGATAAATGTATCAGTTGGTTTACAGAAAAATGACTGCATGTCTCAGTTGTTTGAGATAAATGCACATTTTTCGTCAAATGGTGAATCTCAAATAGCTACATAATTTTGCATTTTATATAATTCACAAAGTGTTTCTTAGGCTACACTGAAAGTCAAAATTTCCCTTATTTCTGTCTGCCATGCATTCTGTAAGTAATTTGAAAATCCACATTATTCCAACACTCTTTTAGAGCAGCTTACAGAAGGTCGAGTAATGTTAGTGTACGTTTTGCCTTTTCCTCTTAAAGTTTTCCCAGACATGTTCAGTGGTGTTAGGTCTGGTGACACTGGCAGAAAAGCCATGCGGAGCAGCAGTCACAGGGCTGTTTAGAGCCACTGTCCTGCTGGATGGATCCTGGTTCCTGTGTAAGTCACCAACTCCAGAATGGGCCCCACACTGAATATTTCAACCATGTTTGACCTGGTTTTATGTACTAATACATTAATGAACCCCTGTCCTCACATAAGCTCCCTGTAGCTGTAAAGTTCAAACTTTGATTAATTTGCAAAATTTTCCTCCAGTCTTAAGCAGTAAAAGTTCGTTGTTGTTTTGGCCTATGCTTAATATTTACACTTCCTTTGTCATATGAGAAGTAGTTTGCAAACTGCCTTCTCTGTTATGCTGATTTTCTGTTTTGGATCCTTGGTTGGTGAACATCTTTCCAGGATGCTGTTGCTCTGTTCCAACAGAAACACTCAATTAAGCTGCAAGTTGGAACTGGGATAGTTTATCAGCAGTCAGGGGCTGCACAATTTGACTCCAAAGTACTTCATTAAGCTCTTTTGGCATTGTTACAAAAGAAATATTAGAAAATATTAATCACTTTAAGTCCTTTTTCGAGATTAAAGCACTAAAACTAGCGAAAACATCGCATACAGGGCCATAGTCAATATCAGGTGTTAGTAGTTAAAAGACAAAACAATTCAGTATGTGCAGCACTCCTTTAAGTATTTAAATCAAATATATGATGTCACAACAATTTGAGAAAACCCTTCCACATGGCATGCAAACAAGATATTCAGATATATTTGTCTGAATATATATTTAGTTGGATATTACGCATTTCTGGAGGATCTGGAAATTATGATTTGTATGAGTGTTGCACAACCTTTTTCTTATGGAACGGGAGGCATAAGCTGAATAAAAAAAAAATATTATTTTCGGTTGAATGATGAAAACAGTTCTTGGTGGTGGATTCAGACTTCGAAACCAGACTACATTTTGCTAAGCAAGAGAAACTTAAAAGTTGCTGGCTGAGGAGCCTCAGGTTCTTCGACATCAGTGGTACAACCCCGGACAACACGAGCTTTATTTTCATTGGTCAGGATGAACGTGCGTGTTATCTCCTCCATCTGCTATTGGACAGGCCCGCTGTCAGTTGTTGGCTGAGGAAAAAAGGGAATGGACGCACAGACATTGAGCATCTGTACCAAACGATGAAGGTTGTTTAAGACATATACTATATAATCTTGAAAACAAGGAATAAGGAGAGCCGCTGTCATCATGGTATGTGATTCAAGATATTGTGTTATGTTCCAATACTCTTAACCTAAGCTGTTTGCTGTTTGGCGCAGTGATTTCGCGATTGACATTTCCTGTTCAGGGACCACTATTTAGCTATTATATAACAATTCCTATGATTATAGAGAATTTACAGATGAGAAAGATCCACCTGCGATCTTTTATAGACTGTGAAAATTACTGACTTGCCTTTTGAACATAAAATAGTGCGCATCAATGCATCTCAAGGCTGCAGTCATGTTTCAGTATATTACCTGTTTTTAAATAATATTTCTGTCTTGCCCGTGTTTTCCATGAATTTCCAGTATGGTTTTGTGAATCACGCCTTGGAGCTGCTGGTTTTAAGAAATTATGGCCCAGAAGTGTGGGAAGACATCAAGTGAGTTTCTGGATCTGTTTACTATTCGTTTATTATTAGTAGGCTATCACAGGCTGCTCTATGTGGTCAAACCAGAACACAAGACACCAAGGCTACAAGACAGGCCTACTGCCAACAACCTTTCACTTTAGAAAATGTTATATGTGTTGCCAGCAGCCAACAGGGATGTTATTTGTAATGATCGACTGGGATCCTCTCAGTGCAGGATTACACTGAATTTCAGACTATTCATTTGAACCATGACTTATGAAATGTAATTTTGATAATGCCTAACATGGATGTAACATGACCACCTTTAGAATACTAACCCATAACAATTTATAATATCTTTATCATTTGTAGACCAAAAATGTACATACTATACTGGTGCTTTGTATTTTACCTAAAATGGCAAATTGCATGCAGATGCAGTATATTTATTATTTACACATGGAGAATATTACACCAGTTCAGCAAATAGCTCTGAATGTTACCTTTCCTAAGAGAATAAATGATTTTTCTTATGTAACTAGACCGATTTCAGTCAGTATTTTGCTTAGTTTAAGTTTATTTTTTTATCTGTTGGCTGAACTGCCCTAGACTTGACCCAACCTATAGCAAAAAAAGAAAAAGAAAAAAAAAAAAGAAAACAGGGCAGCAGCTGCCTTGTGTAAATGTTTCCAATGTGGTCATTTCTTACCCAGCAGAGAAACTGGCGCTCCACAGCATCTTAATGTTATCTCAGAAAATGTAACTCATCATTATTTAACACCCAATTTATCTGGATCGGTCTAGTTTGAGATCTTTGATGGCAGGGTAATTTAGAAATGAATTCCTTGTATTCTTTGTAAAACTTTAATGATTTGGTATGTTTACTCAGCTGTTACACGCTCTGATAAAATGGTGGCTGCAATTCAGCCCTGCAAATCAGTGTTGTTTTCTCTGTCCAACACAGCAATCAGAGGGTCATTTGGTTTTCTAACAGGCTGCTTATTGGTTTGTCAAATGACTAGCCAAGTTCTCTCCAAGCAGATAACCCTCAAATTCTCTGCTGATTTACTGAGGGAACTCTAATAGATTATGTGTGTTTAACTTGTTTTTGGCTTTTGTTTGTATTGTGGTAATTTAAACTACATAGACTTGTAACAGCTTGCAGCAACAGGCCACAAACAGGCCTTGGTTGCCCAGGCAAGTTAACCACAAGGTTTCCCTGTATAAGATTAAATGCTGCTGTAAGATTAAATGCACTGCTTCATTTTCAGGAGGGAGGCTCAGCTCGATGTTGAGGGTCAGTTCCTTGTTAGACTCATATACGATGACTCCAAAACATATGATCTTGTCGCTGCCGCAAGTAAAGTTCTCAGTAAGTGTCTTCATCATGTTTATATATAAGATAGGAATTGTACTTTATCATGCTTCACTTGGGACCAGTGATCATGACCTTATAATCACGTTCTTGTACAAATTGAAAAATAATATGTTGTATAATGCAGATGGTAGTGTGGAAAAGAAATAGAGCTTCAATCGTAGCATGGGTTATTTAGTGATTGGTAAGTAAACCATGTATAATCCTTTCTATATTTCAGAGATCAATGCAGGTGACATTTTGCAGATGTTTGGGAAGATGTTTTTTGAGTTTTGCCAAGAGTCGGGATATGACACCATCTTGAGAGTTTTAGGATCCAATGTCCGTGAATTCCTGCAGGTAGGCAGTGTTTGCAGTGTTAAATGACTTGTCTGCAATGCCATAATATAACTTACTTCACCAACAATACTTCATCAAGGTTTTATTGAGTGTCCACCTCTAATGGGAATGCTGCAATTTTCCTCATCTTTAATTAAATTTTCAGAATTTGGACGCTCTGCATGACCACCTGGGCACTATTTATCCCGGGATGAGGGCTCCGTCCTTCCGCTGCACAGATGCAGAGAAGGGGAACAATCTGATCCTTCACTACTACTCAGAGAGGGAGGGCCTCCAAGACATTGTGATTGGCATCATTAAAACTGTGGCCCAACAAATCCATGGGACAGAGATAGAGATGAAGGTTTGCTTTTCTGCTGCGTTTCCTTTGGCACGTCAGCGGAGTCAAACCACAAGCCTCCTCAATCAGTTATTTATGGCTCGCATTACTCTGCAGAAGACTTAACTTGCTTTACGATTCCCTTTTAATTACTGTACACCATTCAGTGGAGCTTTTAAGTCACTATCATGCTGTGATCAAAGGTGTGTCAGAATGCACGTGTATGTGTGTGTGTGTGTGTGTGTGCGTTTTTCTGTCTGTCTGTCTCAGGAAATAATGGGATAGATCATAATGCGAGAAAACAAGATTGTAAATCAGATAGCTTGAGTTTGGTCCAAAATACCCAGATGGGAACATTTCTGTGCAATGAAAAATCCAGTTCAGCAGTGAGTTGAAATAAGATTTTTGGCTAATGTCTGTGACTAAGAGGATATTTTTAGATCTGTGCTGTTGAGTCTGCAGCTTGGAGATGTCAGGCACAGTCTTTGGGCATATTATTACTAGAACTTTGTCTGCGTGTGCCAGAATTAAAATTCACCATTCACTGTACACTCATATTAGATCATTCATCCCCATTCTTTTTCTCATATAGCTCAGCCAGGCTAATCACTTTTTAGTAAACTGGCATGAACAATTTCAATAGCTGGATATAATCAGCTGTTTGTCATTGGTATTATTGTGTGTATGCTCATGCGAAGCCCACAAATCACAGCCTATATAAGTCAATGTTTACATTTGCCACGATGTTGATGCCAAGATGTTTACATTTGTGTTGCATTCTCCAACCAAGCATCATTTTGCTATCCACCCTGATCACGCCGTAGAGACAGTTTTGTGTAATGTTTTTCAGCCATTATGTGTGTAATGAAAGGAGGGAAAATGACGGTCTAAATGTGACACCCAGTTTCTAGAAATGTTAGCCACTGTTGCCACAGCAACAGTGTGCAGGGACAGCAGCTAGACGTCAGCATGCCTTATGCCCATAAACCCCTCGAACAATATCATGTAATACTACTTGTACTAATGATATACTTGAGAATAATTACATTCCTAGATGTTCTCAAATTTTCTACATATCCATAATTTCTGAAAAGCTTCGTAATATTGAGATGGTTAAGCACTTTGTCTCATCACTGTAATAATCTGCCACAAACAAAAATACATCTTTATTTACCCATAACATTTACCCATTTTTCATTTCTTTGATAATAACATCAGTATTTAACAAGTTTAATAACTTCATCCTGTGCAGGTAATTCAACCAAAAAGTGAGGAGTGTGACCACATCAAGTTCCTGATCGAGGAGAAGGACTCAGAGGAAGAGGCTTTCTACGAGGACCTGGATGGCTTTGAGGAGAATGGCACTCAGGAGACTCGGATCAGCCCTTACACGTTTTGCAAGGCCTTTCCGTTCCACCTCATGTTCGACAAGGATCTGGTGCTCACACAGTGTGGAAACGCCATTTATCGCGTACTGCCCCAGGTGTGGGTTTTGATCCAGTATCAGCTGAGTCTGTTTTATGTGTAGCCAGACAAAACACTGCTTGCTCATATCAGCACTTGAGCACATGTATTAATGCAGCAGAACCACAATGCAATCTGAACTCAAATTGTGCAGGTGACTTTACTACGAGGTCACCCAGGATACTGCAAAATTAGATATATGGATTTGAAGACAAACATTTCTAATCTAATCACATGTAATTTGTGTGTTTGGGTTTTATTCCCCAGCTCCAGCCTGGTACCTGTAACCTCCCTTCAGTTTTTTCCCTGGTTCGTCCTCACATTGACTTCAGTTTTCATGGAATCCTCTCACACATCAACACCGTCTTTGTTCTACGAAGCAAGGTAGATATATCACTCTTTTTGTCACCCAATCCTGCAGTATTGATCACTGATCACATCTCTGCCTTCCTCATAAATACTTACCAAACTTGACTCTTCTGAGAAGGAAATATTAAAACTTCCAGCTCTCTAATGCTGGTGAGAAATTACCAAGATTCTAATCCAAATGGGTGCATGAAATTACGGACATTTTATGTTACTAAAAAAACTTAGATGTCGTTTGGAAAATTATTTCCATCTGAATAGGGCTAAGGTCGATTTGGACTGGAGTAAAATCACAGAGGAGATCAGTAATACATGAAATTACTGGATGTCCCCCTGTAACACTGATCTTCCTGAATAGGGCTTAAGAGTAAGGAGCACAAGGTTCAGAATGTCCTGACAACATTTGTACAGAAATATTTCTGTGACATTAGACTGATAATGCAAGAGAGAGAAGCGCAAAAGAAGTTCTATGAGTTAAATGGAAAGGATTTTTTGAGTAATGATTATGAAGCATAGATTTCAGAAATTAAATGAGAACCCGGGAAGGCAAAGTAAGAATATAAATAAAGTTTGATCGCTGATCATAATTTTTTTTTTCACGCTCAAAGAGCAAAAAAGTTGAACTTGTGTATTTTCATTTCAGCAGAGCGTTTTTGTTTTAGACTCTTGTAATCTCAATTTATTTTCTCCAAAGTGGGAAGATAACTGGGAATGCTAATGAGGATGTGACATGCAAGAGTTATAAACAGCTTTAATAATAAAAAGTACGCTGAAGTGACATCCAGCATATTTATTGACGGACATATAAAATATTTATCCTCCAGGGCTCATAAGTGTGATGTAATCCTGACAGGAGGGCCTGCTGAATGTGGAGACCGTAGAGAACGAGGATGAGCTGACGGGGGTGGAGATCAGCTGTCTGAGGTTGAAAGGACAGATGATTTACTTGCCAGAGGCTGAGAACATCCTTTTTCTTTGCTCACCAAGGTAGGCCCACGGCGGTGTCTCCCCAGACCGAATCAATGACTGAGTTTATACGCACATCTCAAGTCAGATAAAGCAACTACCGCCTGGGAATACTCAGAAGACACGTGAAGATGAGAATGTGCTGAAATGTGACATCAGAATATGATTTCCCCAGACAGTTCTTTCTTTCTTGACCTTAATTTCAAGCTCGGAGGAACATTGAGGGTTTAGGCCCTCATTTTCAATGTTGCTGAGATTACAGTTGCAAACGTCAGCATAGGCAACGACGCAGCAAAAACACAACCTCCAACGTTGGGTAAAAAAATTGCCAAGTGTGAGTAAAATCAATAAAAGAGTAAAACTGGATCAGCAGGATCAGTGAAGACAATCACAATCTATTAAAAAATGTTGACATTTTATACATAATGCAGCAAGCGCTTAACAGGGATAAAATGTCCAAAATTCGAAATGCCAATGTAATTAATGTAATCAAATCACAGTGCTGAGGGTCAGTATTGTCACGTTCATACAGAGATTAAAACAGGGAGCACTGCGATAATTATAGTGCACACAGGTTGTTTTCACATATACAGACTGTCATTTGCGTAAAGTTGTCACAATTTGCAACACGTTCTCAAAATACCTTCACCGTGTTCGTTTTTTTGTTCACACCTAATTTGTTGGTTGACATCCAGCCTTTATTGTTGTTTCTGCAATGTCACTATTTAGGTAACAGACAGGAAGACTACAAAAGACCAATCAACAATCACAGCATGCCAGATCACATGAAAGAGTGATGTTAACAGAATTTTCTTCTGCTATGCATGCAATCATCTCAGCTGAATTATTTTAATAATCAAAGATCAATATGCAGCTTATTCTGATAGTGACCACATTTTATCACAGAAAGAAAAGTAGCTGCTTATGAGGAAGGGGATCACTGATGCAGACAGTGTATAACATAAAAACATGAATGTCAATATGAAAACCATTTACTGCTATGCTTGTTAAAGCAAAATCTAAATGTTTTCATCGAGAAATAAGATTAAAATCAATTCAACTAGCCAGCGCAAATGTATGTTTCTTTTAGTCTTTCATAAATAAATAATGTGTAAGCATATGGCCACTGAAAATGGACATATAGAGAAACAAACCTGCTTTCACGTAATTGAAAACAGAAATCGCATTGGTCCATGTCTGTGGCCCTTGAAGAACCAATCAGACTTTCTAGTAAACCGTCGATACACAGGAGAAGGGTTCAAGTGTCTTTAACCTTTGCACAGGACAAGATCAATGTTTTCACACCAAGTTTCTGTCTGATGGAAAATAGCACGGACTGAAGCAGGGAAGTGTGTCCAATCGCCTGAAAAAGCTACTGCCACACACTGGGAGACTTAATCTACAGGATCTAAGGGCTTTAGTTTGTACCCTGAAATGGGAACGGTGACTTCAGCGCTGGTGGTCCATCCTTTATGTTTTGTTGAATTTATGTTTGGGCCAAATAAACGATGAGCAAGAAACAGAAACAAATCTCCAGTGCACTTCCTACCCGTAGACCCAAAACATTTTCACAGTTAGAAATCAGACATTTCCAGGTGTTCGGATTTATTTACTTTTTTTGTCAACAGTAACACTTAAGGTGCCAATCTTATAGTGAGAATTAATTTTCTCACAGTTTGCTCCTGTCTATTTCTGTCTCTCTCTTTTCTCTGCTCCCCCTTGTGTGGTTAGTGTTATGAACCTGGATGATCTTACACGGAGAGGGCTGTACCTGAGCGACATACCGCTGCATGACGCCACGCGTGACCTGGTGCTGCTGGGCGAGCAGTTCCGCGAGGAGTACAAGCTGACCCAGGAGCTGGAGATCCTGACAGATCGCCTGCAGCACACACTGCGAGCCCTGGAGGACGAAAAGAAGAAGACAGACAGGTTTGACTGTTTTTATAAGTTTTCTAAGTATAGCATCAAACATATCCTGTAGCTTTACAGTGCCATCAATCAGAGGCTTTCCCCAGTGATGTTGACGTCATAATCACATATTAACATTGACAATGTACCATCAATAGAGTTTGAAACCAAATCCTGGTGCTGTTGTTGACCCAAGCTCAACGACATAAAAATATGTTGTAAATAACCTGTAAAGTGAATTTGAACACCATCCTAACTATGATGTAATTTGTGTAATAGCTAGTATGCATGGTATGTCACAGACTTCTAAATTTGGCATTTCACTCGTCCGAATTTCAAGATTTTCCCCTCCAGTAATCCATTTCAAACAGCTCAATTAATTATCCAATACAGTTATTACTGTGTGTAATTGCGCACCTATGTAAACACAGCCAACAACATGAACTTGAAATGATAAATGCATCATAATACTGCTATTATTTGTATTAGATTTTCTTTGGTTGTTTGAAATGTCAGTGGCAAAGCATGAGTAGTTTTTCTGCTATAGAGAGTAAAGAGAAATTTTTGTTCCCTTTTAAGGATGGAATTGAGACAAAAAAAATGGCAAAGATGCATAAAATAGCCACTAGTAGGTCTGAGACACATACAGTTGTGCTCAGGCTCCGTGACAGTAGGACCACCTACGGTCAGAATCTGTTGTTACACCCAAGCAGATATTTGCCTGGGCTACTTTTAAGCCTGTGTTATGGCAAAGACACTAATAATTTGGCACAGCAGCAGGAGGCAGCCCGAAAAGGAACATGGAGGTGGACCGCGCTCCTTATTAAGAGTGCTGTAGCAGTCCTGTCTTCTCATAGGAAAAGACTTAAGCGCTGCTGTTGGATGGCATTATTATTCGTCTTGTCATTCCCCAGCCTGAGAGTGCCTCAGGAGAAGACCGGGGCTGAGAGCACTGATTAGAATTCAGGGCTCCTCTCTAAATATTTAAGAGCACTGCTGCTGGATGATTGCTTTTTTTTCTGAGGATTACAACAGTGTGGTTACTGATAACTAAAAACACATGCATATGTATATTCACCTTCATGCTGTATTTGCTGCTGTTTGGGCGGGGATCTGTGTACCTCGGTGTTATTTTGAGAAAAACAGCTCTGATGTGTATTTTAAGAAATACACCAGAGGGTCAGTGGAATCTGCAAGCCCTTTTGTGTGAAAGATAAAAGCTATTGCAGATAAATCTATTGTCATATTTCTTTGATGGTTACATTTGCATGCACATACCTTTTGCCCCTCTCTGATTCTGATGCATCATTTAAGGCATTTGGCTTTTGACAGGCATCCATGATCTAACCAGTTACCATAGAAACACCACCCTCCCCATCTGAGAATAGCTTGCATAAAGAATTTACCAAAAGGTGGTGGGTGAGCTCGTAAAGTGCTGATCTGAAGCATGGACTTTGGACAGCCTCAGCCCATTACTCTGCCGCAAGAGTTCACCAACATTTCCCTTTCTCTTAAAATACACAATTTCCTCCGCTTCCTTTTTAGATTGCTCTATTCCGTTCTGCCCCCGTCCGTGGCCAACGAGCTGCGACACAAACGACCGGTCCCGGCTAAACGCTACGACAACGTGACCATCCTTTTCAGCGGCATTGTGGGATTCAATGCCTTCTGCAGCAAGCACGCCTCAGCTGAAGGAGCCATCAAGATAGTCAATCTGCTCAATGATGTTTACACACGTTTTGACATCTTGACAGACTCTCGGAAGAACCCTTATGTATACAAGGTTGGAAGAAAAATACTCAATGCAGATTGCCTTGACAGTGTATTATATATTTTGTGTAAATTTCTATATATAATGGAATGTAAAGGAAGCAATGTATACAATAAGACTAATACTAATAAAAATGTATTACAGACACTTTCATCTTACTGACATACACTAGGGAATTAAAGTGTTCCTAACGGCTGGTCTCCACTGGTTCTGCAGCTCAAATCCACCTGTTGAAACACACCGCCTCTTATGATTAACATTATGCAATATAAGCACATACAAGTCAGTACAGGAATATTTACATCGGTTGACTTGAGTTTTTCTCCATAAGAAAAGTAGTACTCAGGTCCAAACAAGTTGTAGTTTTACAGAGGGACTACGCCATTTTATAGGCTTCATGCAGCAGATTTACACTCTAGGCTTTCAGACAAGAATGCACTTTAAGAAGTCAAACAGACCCCGCCACTTCCAGGGGATGGGTTTCAGGCACTGGGTCACCAAAAGAAGTAATATTTACTCTACAAGCCCAATGACTAGGTGGTCCCAAGTTTTTAGCGGGGCCCTAAGAGGCCCTGAATGTCTTAAAGCTGACGTAAGTGTTTAAGTGTTTGTCTCAGGGTGTTTCAGTTTATTTCTGGCTGCAGAGTGAGTCAAAATATCGACCATTGTTACACAATGGGATCGGGTCATTTTATAATGAGCCAAATGCAAAACAAAACAAGTTGGATATTGGCACCATATGCTTGATTGTGTGATGGAATGACAAAATGTTCTTCTTTACACAGGTTGAAACAGTGGGTGATAAGTACATGACAGTGAGTGGCCTCCCAGAGCCGTGCACACACCACGCTCAGTCAATCTGCCACCTCGCTCTGGACATGATGGAGATTGCTGGACAGGTCAAAGTGGATGATGAACCAGTACAGGTGTGATGCAGTATATGGCTTTTAGCATTCAGATTGTTTTTCTGCATTTCTTGATTTATTGTCAATATATTTTGGAGTCATTTGGAAGTTTGACACCTACTTATATGCTTATTATTGCGGTGATGTAGACAATCAAATATCACGATATTTTACTGAATACCTTGATTTCATTATTGTGACTATACTGTAGAAATGGCTATTAGTGCTTTCAAAGATATTTTTACACAAGAGATTTTTGATAAACAATCAATAGTAATGTGGATGTGATGGCCAAAGCAGGTAGAGGCAAATAATAGAACAGTACAATGCAGTTTACTGTAAAAACAGGAAATGACAACAATTCTGCTATATCATACTACGAGATCCAAAATCCCAGATGGCATCTAGTCTTGTTTCATGATATTTATGTAATATTTGAGCTTGTAAGCCCAAATGCTTACCGGCTCAGAGCTTTTTTTTTTTTTTTTTTTTTTTTTTTTTTTTTTCTAAAAAAAAAAAAAAAACGCAA